>JAGDQP010005408.1:52735-78510 GCA_022664845.1 Lepisma saccharinum | reverse complement strand
TTACGGGGCCCCCAAATCGTCGATTTTGCCATAAACTCTTGTTCCTGTATAACATGCTTCTGGCAGTGCTGACGTTTTCTGACGTGAAGAACTTGGCTCATGCACTGCCGTGCATATTGAAAAGGCATCTTAATTCGTCAATGATTTATTCCTGTTAAATATAAGCATAGCAAATCGTATACTTCATCGAACAGCGGGAGTTAGGTTGAGAATTAACAGAGCTGATGTGCTTGTAATCTAATTATCTCACCTCCTTTTCCCGGTCTTGTGTGATCGGATAGCGAACTTCGTTTTTGCTTAGTGATTGCTGTTTGATAATTGCTATTACATATAATTTCGTCCGCATGCATTATGCCACTCCAACTGAATATTTGAATATTTTCTTCCGCTAGGGAGACCTTGTGTGGTCATAATTTATTAGTTTGTGCTACTATCTCTCGTGTTAGATACCCTTATGTGGGAAATAATATAAAGTTCTCCTATCGTGATTTCTATAGGGCCTAGTGTGGCCTATCTATTAATTATTCCTGCATCGTTCTTCAGTATGTAAAACGTTCTCGTCGCCCTAATAGAAATCATCGTTGCAAGTAACTAGAGCATTCTGAACAAGTTGAAACATTAATTACAATTCTACGGGCCTTATTACTGAACTGTGGCAGGTTCTTATGAGAAAGTTCAGTTCTCTCCGTTGCGGTCCTCTCCAAAGTGATGATCCCAGCACCCTTAGGCTGATTTCTTATGTGAAGTCAGTTTTTTTTGTCTTCATGCGAACGCCCTTTTGTGGGTTAATAGCAACTTAATGAGGATGTTGGTTATTGTACCTTGCCTGATTGTCAGTTGTAAAATATAGGAATCCCCTAGTGGGGGTGACGGATTAATAGAACCTTGACTTGACCCCGTTTAGATATTGTTTTTCAACCTAAGTGCTCAGCAACAACTATGTAACTTATTAGAATCATCAACCTACAAAGCCAAATCAATAGTATCTTTCTTTTTTCTTTACAACACTTTTTTTTATCAATTCTTTAAGAATCTTTGTCTCTGACATTTTCAATCAAGTATAAGCTGGAACATTTTTGTCATATAATTGTACATACGTTACGAAATATCTTATTGTAAATATTAAGAAGAGAAATAAAGCGTAGAGAGAAGTTTTAGCCATCGCATAGTATACAGAAGCCACAATCTGTCATTTTGCTAGAATATAAGGTTACCTTGACTATTCCCTGATTATTTATTAGAGTTATGAGCTATAATTGCGTATACTTTCTTGTGGTTCTTTTACAGGCTAATTCCTTCTGCGCATTATACCAGGAGGGCTAATAGTTATCGTCATTTGCTGGAGACACGATCAAATATTTTGTTTCAGCATCGTGATTTATTAACTCCGCTCTTGGCAAGTGTAATTAGAGAAAATTAGGTATTGATGGTGGTAGCAATCCAAGCGAGAATCAAAAACTAAAAACGTCATACCCCTAGACAAAAAAGACGAGTCAGAAAACATATTCCTCAAACAGCCTTATATATATTCAGCAATAATAAAATAATAACCACCACAATCAGAAACACAAGACGAATATTTTTTTTTACTAATTACAAAGACGAAAAAATTATCTGTTACCACAACATTAAACGTAACCATCAGTGGGGACCTGCATAAGGTATGGTTTGAACAGTGGCAAAACAGGAACTCCTCCCACACAAAATTATTTGTGTTTGGTGGGATATGCAGTGTATCACCCATTTTCAGTGGATGCCACTGAAAAAAAAACGGCGGAGGTTTACTAACAACTACGGGCTGCATTGCTAGACGAACACATTGCATTGGCCAATCATAAGCGTGTGCTGATCCGCGGAGACATTGCTCACCCTCAAACTGCAAGGATAGCCTTTTGGACATTATAAACATTTGGACGAGAGAAGGTTTACTTTATTTGTTCCTGATATGTCTTTGCTCTTTACTTTATTTTACGAAAAAAAAAAAAGATAACCCGCCAAACTATTTTTGTTTCAGGTCTAACTTTTTATTGTAGTTTTTCGAGTATTAAATGTTTCCGTGAAAACCAAAATGACTGAGAAATGGCAGTGTCATATTATAAACATTGTCATGCCTGGTTAACTTCGAGCATAAGATTTTTTTAAAAAATATTTGTAATATGTAAGGTCCGTATAATTATAAGAATCCCTTCGCAAATAAATAAAATAATTATGCAAAAAAAATTAAATGGGTGATTTCTCGTGGAATGACCCATATTTAAACAAAGCTTTCCTTGAAATATTGGTAAACCTTTCCCTATAGAATATTTGCGACCAGCGCGAGATTAGGTTTATCAAAACTCTTTGGAGTTTTTTTTTTGTGTGTGTGTTTTCTTCCTTTAAAAGTTGAGTTTTTTTTTTACATTTCCTACAAATATTTATTATAGAAATTAGCTGAAAAGTTAATTTCAAGTACTGGATTTTAAGGTTCGTGAATATATCATAAGGTGCAATTTTTAGTTAGACAACAACCAATGAATCATCCCACCTGAACTGTTAATCTTAGCTGCAGGTATTCCCCAAAGGAAAGTAGCTTGTGAACTGAAACAACTCCTGGACATTAGTGGTTAATCCCTAACGAGCTTTAAAAAAGCGCGATAGCTGCAAATATGATCGGTCCGTTATAATGCAATATATCAAATATGTTTGTGCGCCTAGATGTAAATTAGCCCAAAAATACTGGAGGAAATTAATGTACATGCTCAAGGAGAAGGCTACCTACAAGATTTGCATCAGAAGCAGATATTTTGGTAGTCCTTATGGAGATGATTTAATCATTAATGTCTTTGATGCATGTACCTTTTCCCTTAAAGTCTCCACTTTGTAACAAAGTGTCTACGACTACTGGTTAGAATAAAAACCTGTTTCTGCTCATAAATCACTGAAAATGCCAAGTTAGAAGTGAAAAAAAATCGTAATCGTACAGGAAAGAAGAAAGCATCAGCTAGAAAGAAAAGAAGAAGAAGAAGAGATAAAACCTTAATAAAGGCGATAATTTACATTGATCTTCATGAAAATACTATAGATAATATAAATTTGTTAATTCAATACAATCTAAATTATTATCCAATTTTTTGAAACAGCAAATATGAACAAGAACTTCTCTGTATCTAAAATTAATTCATTACTTCCAAAATGGCACATAGTTCATGCTTCGTAGTTATGCAGCAGCGATTGAGGTTTTTATTTGTTGAGTTCATGGTTGCTGGTACTAAATTGTTCGGAAATAAATACCCAAAATCCCAATGTCTACATTCAACCAATTTTCCCTACCTCCTATTGTAGGGTATCGACGAAACCGTGCATACCGAGCAACCGTATCCCAGTGGTAGAGCGTTGGTGTAGATTTGGGAAGTCGTGGGTTTGATCCCAGCGTCGACCATCCTGACTGAGGTTTTTCCAGGGTTTTTTCTCAGTCACAGCAGGCAAATGGCACCTTCAACATAGATCCTGGCCGACACCTTCCCAAATCCTTTCCCCTTCCCTATCCCAGCCTGAGTGTTCGATCCCTAAAGGCCATAAATAAAAATTCAACATTCAATTCGCTACCGTGCATAGTACTCATTGAAGGTCCCACGACGTATGAAGCATAGCTGCAGGAGTCATACATAGGGCGTGTTACAGTCATGAATTACGGGCAATTTTGTTGCATGTGCTGCAATTGGGACATAAGGAGGCAGAAACGTATCGTAATGTGGTGAGAGAGCATGTGGCATAGACTCAACTTCAGAACGGACAATGTGTTGCTGGTTTGAAAAATTTCGTGCCGTGGACCAGTCTCTCCAAGTAGAGGACATGCGTCACAGGTGTATAACGAAGCTTTAAAGGCATGTGTAGAGGCAAATCAATGCAACGCCGTCGGGAAGCTTACCCAAACATTCAAACTTTCCACAATCATTTCCCACCATCTGCAGCGAATAGGGAAATTGTAAAAATGGACAACTGGATACGCAGGCACAGGTGGAGCTTAACAAACATTAGAGGGTGGACATAATCAATACTTGGTTGTTTGTTCATCACAGTGAGCTTTTATTCAATCATATTGTGGCGTGTGATGCGAAGCGGGTCCTGAACGATAATCGCAGCGAAATAGGCAGTAGTTGGACTTTGGTGAAATTCCTAAATACTTACCAAAACCAAAGTTGACGATGCAAAAGGTTTTGTTGTTAGTGTGGTGGACATCACTGGTTTCTTTCCTCCTGGTTAAACAATTACAGCTGCAACCTACTGTGCAGAAATTAGTAAAATGAACCGGCAGTTGTGATAAAGCAACCGTCCGTTGGTCAATAGAATGGTGCTCTGCTATTAGCAGACGACACTAAACTCCACGCTAAAAGTTACGTAAAAGCTGATTGACCTGAGGTATGAAGTACTCCCTCACCTTCCATACTCCCCAGATTTAGCACCAAGAGAATGTCATATTTTTATGCTTTTAAGTCGCTTTCTGAAACGGTATTGGTAGCCTTATGAATCGTTGGGAGACAGGTTATTTTAAATGAAGCAGGTATGCTTAGTCGATGTCATTTATTTCCGAACGACCTGGTAGTATAAAGCTGTGATGGAAAATTATTAAATGAATTATTAGAAGAAATAATTCTGTTTGCCAAGTGCAGACGGGCGGATCTTGTTGCGGCTAAATACTATGCTAAACGGAGATCAATTTGTCACCGGATTCATAATATCACAATGGTTACTAGAGATTGCCTGGGTTTTCAATATGAACTTGGTAACTGTTATTGAGTTGTAGTTTATGACTTCAATGATACTTACGTAAAACGTCGGTAAACATTGTTTAGGGTAAATCATATAAGATAAGTCACATTTCGTATCATCCCCAGTAGCACACATACGTGGATTAAACGTGAGTACCGAAACGTTATTTTAACGTTGTAAATGTACCGTAATGTTTGCCTGTTCAACGGTTTATTCGACGTTGAGTAATGATTGAGAAGCAACCAGTTGAAATCAAGAAGCGGACGATGAAGTTAGCCAAAACAGAGCTGTCTACATTGAGTTACATTTTATCCGTTCCTTTCATCATGATATACAGTATTAACTTTCCAACCGTAAATAATCCAAGTGTCTGCTGCAGGATTCGAAGCTAGAACATTGCGTACTCGTCGCTGGTAGCTCGACACGTTAGCCCTAGCCTGGACCACGCAGTCATTTTGAGATTCTCTTCTCTTTTTCGGTATCTATAAGAAAAGACATTATTGAAAGCGCCACAAATCCAGACGTGTCCTTTCACTATCATATAAGAATAAGAATAAAGAATACTTTCCTTCTTTCTTTGTTATGTGCATGTTTCCTTATTTAACACTTTGACCATCACTACACTATTAAATGTGTGTATTTCTCAAGAAGTCTAATGTGTCGCCTTAGAAAAACGCATATAAAGTGAAATCTATGTCATAGTTGAAAAGGAAAGTTGAAAACACTTCACATCAACACTAAATTAAATGTTCGTTGCAATACATTTAAAATTCTATCTGTTTTCAACATGTAAATGAAGAACATGAGAAACATAGTTAATTTTATGCTATTTCCTTTCAAGCACAGATCTTATGCAATCTAGGGCACAGTTCAATATAATAGCTAAATACACGTCATATTAACATCCTATCAACGAAATCAAATTTTCGTTGGAATATTGGTTGAAATTCAACGTGTTTTCAACACGCAAAAGAGAACACAAAATAATAGTTAATGGCATTCAATTAGCCTTTAATTACAAATGTTGTTCCATTAAATTAGTAAGAATCCAATTGAACGAAATCTATACCATAGTTGATAATAACAGTTGAATCCACGTTGACTTAACATCTTATCAACAATACCAAGTCTTTTTGAAATTTGATTTAAAATTAAACGTATACTTTTTTCAACCGATAACGTTTAATTAACGAACTAAAGCAAAAATCAACATTTAAAACAGATATGTGGTCATTTCCCCGGTTTTGGTTTCTTAATATATAAGGATTTTGCACACTGTTCAATTCGAAAGTGTGCTGTTTTTAAAAGCGTTGTCAGGTAAATAATCTTCATGAGAAATGGTTGTCAGGCCTTATGCTCATAGAACAGGACACTGGATAAATACAAGGTAACCAAAAATGTCTTTTGCCGTTCTAGAGCATTGATAAACAAAGAGCAATACAGTGGACAGTACGTAGTACGTACCTTTACGTTTCGAAGTAAGCTCCATCAGCATCCAACACCTTTTGCCAACGTTCCTGCAGCTACACAATACCCTGATGATAAAAGTCGGCGGTCGTCGAGGAAAAGAAGTCCGTGAGAGTGTTCCGCAGGTCTCCCTCATTGGCGAAGGATCTCCCACGGAGGTGGTTGTCGAGGGAATTAAACAGGTGGTAATCTGTTGGCACAAGGTCCGGTAAATATGGTGCATGGCACAGTGTCTCCTAGCCAAGTTACTGAAGGGTCTCCCGGGTTTCCTTTGTCGTGGCTTGGCATTGTCGTGGAGGACCAGCACACCCTTGCGATTCACCAATGCCGGCTCCTTCTGCCGCAATGCACGGTGCAGCGTTTGCAACTGCTGTGAGTAGAGGTCAGGAGTGATAGTCTGACCAGATGGAAGGAGCTCGTAATGCACCACTTGGCGACCAGTCCACCATACAGAGAGCATGACATTTCGTGGGTCTTGAGGTGTGATGAACAGGGTCACGTAGCGATGACCAATGTCTGGTACGCTTGGGAGTGTCATAGAGGACCCACTTTTCGTCACCAGTGAGAAAACGATCAAATATGGGTGTGTTCAAGTTCCGGGTGAGCAAGGACAAACAGGCTGTCACTCGTTGTTCCTTGTTGGCTGCCGACAATGTGTGGGGTATCCACTTGCTTGACCTGTATGACTTTCCTATCCCATGCAGGTGCAGTCTGACTGTTTCAACGGAAACATGGAACCTTTCTGCAAGTTTATCACACGTTAGACCACTGTCCTCCTCGATGGCTGCTTTCAAGACATCGTCATCCAACACATGTGGTCGTCCACTGCAAGGTTCATCAGCAAGGCTCACACCTCCTTGGGATTTCTGGAACCAAAGCCTGGCGGTGCGTTCGTTCACGGTATTCTCACCAAATACCTGGCATATGCGGCGACTTGATGGGGCAGCTGACAGGCCCACTTTAAAGTCATATAACAAACACGCGAACAAGCTGCTTGGATACCTCTATTTCTCTTTAACACTGGACGATCTATGACTGCTATGTGTGAGCACCATGCCTGTATTACTGAAGGTCGATGGGCAGACTAACTCCCGATCGCTTGGCAGGCAGGTGCGTCATTTCGTTTCCTCTCTGTGAGCGCATGATTAATGGAACGTGAGAAACATCAAAAACTTTTTTGGTTACCTTTCCTTGCTGATATGTTTAAATGTCTAATTGAGAAATAGGGTGAAATCCTGTTTACAATAAGAAATCGAGCATTAGGGTTATAATTGGTAAATGATGTAAGTATTTGATACTTCTTGTGAACCGAGAAGGAATGTTTTCTGCAAGATATTACTTGAGTTCGAATAAAGAGTATATTGAAGTTAAACAGAAGAGTTGGTTTATTCAGTAAGAAATATTTGGTAGCCAACATATGTTGAATTATAAATAAGGTGCATTACTCCCAAAAGGTTAACCGCTTGCAAATATATGATTTACATTTGGAAAGATTTACATAAATTTAAAGAAGTCGTCACGTTAAAAACACGTTTGTGTGCTACTAGGGATGAAGATTAATATTTGATTTTTTGTAACATTACAAATTATAAGGCCTTTTTGTCCAATTTGTGAAGAATTAGTTCATTAATGATTATTAATAGTTTATGAAGTAGCGTTAATATTTAACTAACCAGTAGACTTCTGTTCTGCAACCCTGGTCTTGTTGCTGATTTCGTTACGTAAGAGAGACGGAGGAAAGGAAAGAGAGGGGTCCCTTTACCAGATACTATTATATGATCAAAAGGTGTTAATTGGGTTCTCTAGCTGCACGGTGTTCACAGTCGCATTTTTTAAAATGCAAAGTGTACCAACGGAGTGTATTATTGGATTTGTGGGGCTGTGATTTTGGGATGCCTCGTCTCTCTCAATGACGTCACTTACAGTTGTCGCCCTTTAATCAAGGAGTTATTAGTGCAGACACATATTGAGCATAGTAACTTGTAGTGGGGTCCAATTAAAATTGAGACCCCTTCTTTATAAGTGGAGGCACACATTGAGCAGCATAGTGACTTGTAGTGGGGCCCAAATAAAACTCAGACCCTATGGCGTCAGAGTTCGCTGTTGAAAGCACCGGTTATGATGCACGGAAGACTACGGGGCAATTGTTCAGTGATGTGAATGCCCCAGAGCTTGAGATCTTGGAAGTCTGCGCTCCTTAGAATAAGAATTAGCTTTTCAACAAGATCTAATCTACTATTTACCAAGTAATCCCTCAAGATGGATAGTATTAAGTTTGTCATTGAAGAAAACACTTAAGTTTGTTGTTCCCGTTGTATGGACTTATGTTTGTTTCCTTTATTGTCATTAAGACGCAAATACAAAAACCAATACAATGACTGTTCATAAAGAATCTGTCAAAAACATGAATGAGATTTGAAATGAATAATACAACACTTCTCGCATCGGTTTCATATAGTATCAAGCTCACTAAAACGATATAGAGTTCGCTTTTAATTGAACGAAAGACAAATAAAAGGGAATGTTTTGGTTTCTCAAGCACTGTTTATGAAACAACGTTATATAATGAATATAGTGTATAAATTCTTCAGTGCAAATATATACGATTCGGATGGTTTGTCCCCTATGTCTCAACTTCGAGATAACACTAATTTTTATGCTTTGTTACTTTGCAAAAACATTATTATAACTGCAACTTATATGGCAAGTAAACTACAATACATCATTTAAAAATAATAAACGAATTAAGTTATTTTCAGGGTTCTCCCCTGTATGAAATATATTTAAAGTTTCTAGATATGTGTTCTTAATACTAAAAAACACCAATTCGTTCTTTATTCCTTTAACTTGTACCGTATTTGCCACAGTTTTACATATGGCTGTAGCAAGGACAATAAAAGTTTAATGGTTGAATATTGAAACTTCAGTACGGCTTTATACTCATTAGAATGTTCCATGATATAACGCTTAAAACGCTGGAATTGCATTCACCAACCTCATGTGATGTAGTTCCATGAGAATGTACAATATCAACTTTGCTCTGCACGGTACTAGATTCTGGAATTCAGTCTCTTACCGAAGTATCTGCAAATAACGTAAAATTATATCATGACGCGTCTCTCTCTCGACTTTAAAATTATAATTAACAAGAATTTATACTGGTTATATTTACACTAAGCCTGAAAACATTCCTTATCCCACTACATTTTTGTAGAGAACTAACGCTAACGAAATGTTCTGATGTCCTATCTTGTAATTTTAACAACTTGTTATTTGAGATTAGAAGGTAGGAACGTAACAATAATATCCTTCACGGGGATCTTAATGTTCCGCTACAAGTTTTGTCAACGAAGTATGATAGATTTTTATCTCACTAAGAAGGATGCAGTCCTACTTTTCCTATTGAACACAGTCCTACTGAAAGGTTAGTTACCGTGGCGCTGTTCGCATCTATTTCATTATGACACGAAAGATACTGAAAACTAGTCTGGCGTCAATGGTTCTGATGCTTGGACATATCTTCAGATTAACTTACGCTGATGAGGCTACTGTTACCACAAACTTAAACCTCACTACAAAACCAATGTCCTGACTTTTGGTATTCGTATCCTTTCTTCCAAACGGGATGCAAAGCGGAATTACGACAGTCCTACTCGCGAGCTTACAAATCCTTTCCTGAAACACTTTCAGATATTTCGATGGTCCAATTTCTTCACATAAAGTCGTTCTTAGTTATTATCTTCTTTTTGTTGTTACGTTGACTCCCGGTGAAGGCCGTCTACACCATCTAGCGGACTTCAGTACAACTCATCGGTATATAAGTTTCCTTTCACCTTTGTTCTTGCAAAAATTCGAGAATGTTATACAAACGTTTAACTGCAATAATAAATGTAAGAGTAGATGAATTCTTAATTAAGCGTTTCCATAATTACAATCATATTCTTTATTTTTCGCCAAAACCAAAAATTCCATCTCGGAAAATGCTTCCTTTATCAAAATTATTTATTTATTTTTTACTGTGAAAATCAATGAAATGAGTATGCGTTACATACAACCCCTTCTTAGGGCTTTAACATAACATCAATCTGACCGGTGTCAATGCAGAACAAACCGTAGTCTTCGGTTAAATTTGTCTAAAAGCCTCGGGAGCCTTCGCTATGGGAAGTCATGCCATCGATTCTAGGAGTTTGCCATCTTGACTCAAGTTTTCGGAAATTTCTTCAGACACATAGGTTTATATCGGAATAGTACATGGAATTAATACCATCGTCACTACCTTCCTCATTCGTCCTTCCACGGAGAGAGATGCAAATAAAAGACTATTTGTTTTAGCAAAAATTTGTTTCAACACCGAAAAATATCACGTTACCCTAAGAAATGTTTCACACATTTCTTTCGTTATAGTATGAGGCATTGTTGCAAGAAGCATATCAAAACAAGTGGGTCTTCATGTGATGTAAGAAAAAAAGTTATGTGAATATATTTCCAGTTTGTAGTAAAGCAATACAGTAACATTACGTTATCTAGAGTAGATCTATTGTACTTACAATTTTCTACAACAAACTTATCGGTTATACATTCTCAGCAGTTTTTTCTGTTCAATTTAGTGTCTGTTTTCATTTCGTTTTGCTTTTGTCTATCGAGGAAACTGGAAAGGAAATGGCTGAGGTGAAGAAAAGGCTAAGAACATAGTGGTGTCGATTCTGTTCCACTTATTGACTCCTCTGACCAGTGAAAGTTCCAGCAGCTTCCTTTGTGGTTACACGTTCCACCGCTCACATACATCTCCATACTGCCCCAAAATTCCTCTCGGGGAGGTTTTTATCATGTGCAAATTTATTACTTCCTGTCGTTGTTCTTTGCCTTTTGATTCTTCCACAACTCTCCTAATCCAATAGACAGTAATATCGAAACCTCGGTTTAAATATATATCGAATCATCATCAGAAAAAGAAATAAAGAATGTCTCCATTTACAGCATTTATATTACTATTCCTAGGAAACTAGGAAGTAATGACTCAAATTCCTCATCCAGTTCCATAATAAAAATGTATGTTAGTCTATATATTTTAATCAGCAAGGGTGAGGAATTTGAATCAGACATGTGTTCCACTAATCGTATACTCCTATCACATTACACTTAATTCAGTTCTCAACTGACAGAAAATTTAATTCCGGAGATTTATCTTTCATTATCGCGTCCTTACCTGTACTTAATCGCATGCAAGAAATATTGTGCTGTCACATTGTAGAGCAGCTTGTGGCCATGGAAAACTACTGAAGTGCATACCAGAGTTCAGGTCATTAGTGTATACCGTAACTCCAGGTGTTGTATAAGACAACTGAAAATCTTATTCCAACATTAATTTCTAATGAGTAGGTCAATACAATTTTGTACCGAAAGAAAAACAGCTTCTACTTGGTTCAAGTCATGGTGGCATTAAGAAAACAGCTAGTTGGGGCCCGGTGGCTTAATGGTAGAGTGCTCACCTAGGGTCGCCACTTCGATCCCTGCTCGTGCCATGTGGGCTTTGTAGTGGACAAACACCGTGTGCATGGGTTTTCCTCAGGGTTCTCCCGTTTCCTCCCACTTCATTTCATCAATTCATCTTATCGATCCAGCCTGAACTAAAGTTACCTAAAGGTCTTAAAAATAAATTCAAGTTCGGGACAGCTAGTCCCGTTCTTATCTGCATCAAGACGAAAAGTTAAGGACAAAAAAACATGTACTTAACTGAGTATAGTTCGAAACGAATAAATTTACGTTTTCTTTAAAAGAAAAACGAATGAGGTAACAAACTGTTATGTGACTATAGTATTAATGGGACATAGTGTGTTGTAAATTAAGATAAGTGTTGTATCGTAATCATCATATCGTACTGATGCGTATTTGTTCGTCAGTTTCATTTGGAGGAGTGTAGTCCAATCGGGACCGATACCCATAAATAGAACCCGTAATACATTCTGCGCTGATCGTAGTAAGCAACTCTACTCATTCTGCATCACACAATATGGAGTGGGGACAATTCTACGTTCCGATTTTTTAACTACAGTTTTACTTCAAGTGATAAACAAAAGGTGGCATATTAAAGTCTGATCATTTGACAACATTCCACAGTTTTTGGACGTCAGTAGAATATATATATATATTAGCGCACCCGTATGACCGTCAGTGAAGATATAGGGTTTGTCTTGTCTGTCCCCCCCCCCCCGGATCTCAGCAACTACAAGACCGACAAAGTTGAGCCATATGCCGTTGGATTCGCTCTGATCTGAAACGGTGGGGAAATTTATGACTTTGACTCTAAAACGAACAAGTCCTTTTCATTTACTTAGTTTTCTCAATTTTTCTCATGTATTTTTACTTGGTACGTTTGTACTTCCCCCCTCGATCTTAGTAACTACAAGTCACACAGAGATGAACCATACACCGTTGGATTCGTCATGGTCTGAAACGGTGGGGAAAATTATCAGTTTAACTTTAAAACTGGCAGGTCCTTTTGAATCGCTTAGTATTCTCTATCTCTACGTAGAAATACCAAATATGGCATGAAGGTACATCATAACTAGTAGGTTAAAAAACATTATAAAATGTTGAAAAAGTTGCCATCTTCGATCGAAAATGGCCGCCAAACTTATTGTTGTATAGAGGGCATAGCCTAAACGACTGGAGCTAGAGAAACGAAATTTGGTACGACGGTACATGATCACTAGTAGGTTACGAAAATATTACAAATTGTCCCCAAAGACGCCATTGTGGATCCAAAATGGCGGACCCTAAAAATCCATTTTCCATACCGTTTGAGCTAGAGATACGAAATTTGGCATAAACGTGTATTATCACAAGTAGTTTAACAAAATATTACAACATTTTGGAAAAGTCGCCACCAAATGGCCGTCCTGCAACCATTTTCCTCGCCGGTTGATCTAGAGAAATGAAATTGTGTATGAAGGTGTATCTTCACAATTCACAAGTAACTCACGACAATATAAGAAAACGTTAAAAAGTCGCCATCTTTAATCCAAAATGGCTGCCCGAAACCCATTTTCCACACCACTGAAACTAGAGAAACGAAATTTGGTATGAAGGTGTATGACCAAGAGTAGGTTACAATAAATGGGACAAACCTACCCTATGGCGGCACAGCTCCCTGCGGGTATGGGGTAGATCTGTACCATGGGGGCGGAGTCCCCCGGAGAGTCTGGTTACGATAACCACATCAGCTAGTCAAGCGAAATTTGGTGTAAAGGTAAATTATCAAGATTAGGTTACAATAGTGTTGTAAATAGAAGAAAAACGTTCGGTTTTTTTTTCTAAAATTTTCATTAAAAAAATAACATGAGCCTTCGTTTTCTTCTGAATTTCATTTCTTTAGGGCAGCAATTTGTAATACTGTTAGCGTCTCTTTAAGAAAGAATTACTCTTATATAGGTAATTAAGAAGAAATATAACATAAATTAAACCCTAGATCATAAATATTTTTTGATATGTGAGATTTTGTGGGTTGCCCAGTTATCAGTGTTGCCAACATTTAAAAAAATCAATTGAATAAAACTTCTTCCATGACGTATCTGCACTAAACTTAGCTTAAACATCATTCAGCACAATAGAAGAAAGTTTCAGGTGTCCCCGACATGAAACACCCCAGTTGTTAGTGTTGCCAGCCTGTTTTTAAATTCAACATATAGAAATGCCTTTGTTAATACAAATCTACACGTGTGGATTGATTTACACTAAATTTGACATACATGTATGTTCATTAGGTACTGAGACAGGCCATGCAGGCACTCCAGGCACCGTAGTTTGTCAGGGCTGCCAAACGATTACAAATCTTGATTTCATGTTTGTTATCGTTGGACGTATCCACATTGATTTACACCAAATTTGGCATATGTATTAGGTACTGGGACAGTTTATATGGGTACTTTCAGCGTGGCAGTTGTCAGTGTTGGCAACCAATTTTAGAAAATACAATTTTTAATTGCTTCCATATCGTTGAATTTATTAGGCCCAAACTTTGTATTTACGCGTCATAGAGGTACTTCAGTTCCCACAGTTGACAGTATTGCCAATCTTAAAATTAAATAAATATTTACAACTTCAATTCATTCGACGTATACGCACCAAGCTTTGAGTATACATATTCGACAAAATTGAAACATATTGTGGTTGTTCCCTGTACCCAAGCACCCAGTTGTCAGTGAAACAAAATGTACTAGTGGGGTCGCGGTGGCTCAATTGGTAGAGCGTTCACCTCTTCCGCTAGGGGTCGTCGGATCGATCCATGCTCATGCCATGTAGGCTTTGTGGTGGACAAACACCGTGTGCGTGAGTTTTCTCGGGGTTCTCCCATTTCCAGCCACTTTCTTCACTAATTCATCTCATCATCATCCATCCGCCCTGAGCCAAAGTTGCCTAAAGGCCTTAAAAGTTAAATTCAAATTCAAAAACAATAAACTAGTAAACTCAAACTTAATTATTTCTCTGCCCTTGAATAGAAGCAGGTTATTTCCCGGGATTTTGAGCTAAAGATAATTGATTTTTGAGGACGGCAATTATGATCAAAAATAGATATCTTCCTTGAATAATACCGTAATTAGAAATTAATGTATTGTATATGCGTGATGAGAGCATATTTCGGTAAGAATTATTCATAGTTTTGCAGCTTATAGTAAAGATGTATTCGAAGTTGTATTATCTGTAGGAACTTCAATTCTTCCTGTAATTAAAAATATTTCTTCAGTTCCCTGGAGATTTATTAGTATTTTAATACAAACTATACCAAATAACTTCAGTCTATATGCCTTTAGTTGATTCCTTATGTATGTCAGGGTGACTATATAGGGAGTATAGCGAAGTGGCAGTGAATACATAAAAAAAAAAAACATCATTTGCCTCGTAAGTCTGCAGAAAGAAAAAAAGCGAAGTAAATTAGGATGAATATATGAAAACTTAACTCCAATCCTGCTTATTACATTGATTATCCGTAGCGTAACGCATTAAATCACTCACTGTGTGAAGAAACGACATTTTGAAGAAAAAACATGAAAAAGAACGGAAAAACTATGAAAAAACTTTATTTTTTACAATACTACGAGAAACATTAAATCATCAAAAAGACGCTATGTTGAATCAAATATTGCCGACTAAGATGCATACAGAAGGCATATTTCGCCCAAGCAAACGTATTTCGGCTCAGAATGACGTGCATAATTGGTTATAATGTATTTTCTACCGACACGATTGTTCGTTCTTCAGCGGTTTCAAGCTATATTCAATGTATTCAAGCTATTTTCGCCCATCTTGACAAATGAAATTTTCCCTATATCTTTGTATTTTGGGGAATATCTCGACCAAACCTGCACATTTTGACTCAGACCAATTTATATATATTTAAATGGTTTCTAAATGTATTTAAATGATGAATTTTCGGTACCACCGGCCGCCATCTTGAAAAAATGGACTTTTCCTTAAGTCTTCAGTGTTTATGGGAATATTTCAACCAAACCAAAATATTTTGACTCAATGCGATGTACCTCAAAGTTTTTCACTTATTTTCGGTACCATTGGATTCGTCATGATCAGAAACTATGAATGTGACAGAGATGAGCCATACACCATTGGATTCATAATGGTCTGAAACCTTGGAATAACCTACAACTTTGACCCTAAAATTTCTAGTCGCTTGGTATTCTCCATTTGTGCCCCTCCTAGATCTCAGAAGCTACAAATCCGACAGAGCTGATCTATACACCATGTTCTGCAATGGTTAGGGAAACAACGGGTGTGTCTCTGAAACTGGAAGGTCGTTTTTAATCGCTTAGTATTCTCCACTTGTGCCCCTACGAGATTTCAGTAGCCACAACACCGTTGGAATAATCATGGACACCGGTGGGAAAATATGTGGCTTTGACTTTGAAACTGGCAGGCCCCGGCATTCGTTTAGTAACCTCCATTTGTCCCTATGATTTTAACTCTTTCTTTTGGATACGTTATAAGATAACTTTAATTTATAAGCGGGCGTTTTGGTTTTGTCTACAATAAAACCATTACTTAGCTTGTTTTTTAATATTTTAATGTTACTTAGACATTGCGGTTTGTCCCATTTGTCCACATTGGCTGGTCAACTGGGACACCTATTGGAATCAACTGGAACAAAATATTTATTTAAATAATGGAGATTTTACATTAAATGATCAACATTACACGGCATACCAGTACCTGTTTTAAATGTACGACTATAGAAACAAGAAATATCGTACCTAGGACATATTTTTAATTGTTACTCTTAGTGATCAAAACGGTAAAACTAAACTTTAGGCCTATTAGTAAAACTTGTGAGAAAAATGTTAAGAATGCTTTTAACTTTTATTTGATTAACCTCAGTCTTAAAACTTTGAAAACATGAATACGTATAAATAGTGTATAATTACACATATTAAACACTACATATAAAAACATAATGTCCCAGTTGTCCCCTAGCGAAATGTCCCAGTTGACCACACAAGGCAATTACTCACATTTTATCTCTTTACTCTAAATCACTTAACCTAGCGCATGGAGTCGACTCTCTGTGTTGGAGCCCTAGAAGCACATTAACATGTATATTCGCCTTAAGAAAGGGAAAATAACATTTAATACAGGACAAAGAATTTACTCTTACGTGTCAAAAATGATCTTGTTGCTTTCCTATTCTTTGTGACTGTGTAATGGTACGAATCACAATCCATAAACACCAGCCGTCTGACACTGCATCCCCAGTACTGCAACAAGTTATCGTTAACCGCACCTGATGGTGCCAGCAATCAATGTCCCAGTTGACCTGCCGTCCCTACCCTATCAGATATCATATTCCAATAGTTCGGTATCATTCTTTTATTATTTATAGAGACCCATTGTGTGTGTTGGAATTCCATAGGCGAGTAGTCTGTAATCACATCTACTATTACACAGCACAAAATAATTCCACCGCTGGAACGCTCGGTAGCCACCTTGTCAATCCTTATCTTTTAATATCTCCATCGGAAACCACACATGGGATGAAAATCTTGTACACGGTACTTTTGTCTTAAAATCTGCAGTTAGGTTACAGTTAATTGTTGCGTTTAGAAATAGAAACTCATTAATTAACGGTTTCGATCATGTTTGTATTCTTAAATCTTTGATATGAGAAGTATACTGTGTTGTTTATGTAAAATAAAGTTAAAAGAAAGGAAAAAAAGCTTTACTCGGATTTTGAAAGCTTCTGTTTCTTCGATATGATACATCTGAAGCAAAATGATCAAAATCCTGAGGAAGAATGCGTGATGTATTCTCCGTCATTGAATTCGCAGTCACGATGTGCAGTTCTTTGCCTGTGCTGTTACTCCTTTTTTTACTATCCTTGGATTTAACCACAAGATGACCCAGCACGTTAATACATATATAATGGAACAGCGTTCACTGCATGTTCACTGTTTACTACCTTCTTATACTTAAATTTAACTCACTATTTTTATTGTATAAGAACATTATAATTATATGTAATGAATCAGTAGGGAAAAGTTAGCAATGTCTGCAATGAACCAGAGATTCAAGTGAATATACAATGAAACATTTTTGTTTCTTTTCATCAGCTATAGTATATTTGCAAGTTTTAGTACCCACCCTATTCCTCATCTGCCACTCAAAATGATGTGATGATGGTGGAAAAAAATGTGTGAGAGAAAAGGAAGAGACAGAAAAGAAGCGATATCATATTAAAAGGTGATTTGCACCTGTGGTCATTCAGCATTTGGACTTTAATTATAGACCACGTTTCTTTCACACCTTTTTTTAAAAATCGTAAGCTCTCTTCTTTTTCACTTCTCTGTTGAAGAAAGAATATTAACCATAGCTGTGAAGTCTTTAAGAACACAGAACATGAGAAATTAATCATCCTTGGTTCTTCAGCGTCAACAGTTTCATTTTTTCCTTTAAATACATTACCTATCTTCATTCGCAGTACCGCTACAGGGCTCTTTATCATCGTACAACGAAATGCCATCAACTATGTATGACCGTTTTGGCAATTGCAAATTAAGGATGGTTGTTTTAACAGACTGAAACAAAAAATTACGAATACTTGGAGATAACACAGATAAGAAAAAGTCAATTGGTAACAGTCACAGTCATTATCGTAGAGTGTCATAGTTATTTTCGAAGGTGTACATTCACCCAAATCATTGTCTTGTATCTAATGATTCTGCATTTTTTCCTGGTAACTGCTAATTGTTAATGTTCATTGTCGTTACAATCAACACTTGCATCAAGATCATAAGCTGGTTACATTATGTATGCATCACATGAACATCCTCTTTTGTTTTTAGGTAACGTAAAGTGTATCGTATGTCATTCTAAATGGTTTTTGAAACAATCACTGAGAATGTAATTATAACTCTACAATCTTATGCATTATTTTATCTCATTAATTCTGTGGAATACCTTCATGAACAGATGATTTTTCTTCCTGATACTTTCAAGAATCCAAGGAAGAATTTCGTTCAGCTGGCATGGCTTAATGGTGAAGGGTGCTGCGTATAAACGAGTTAATTAGGGAAGTCGATTGACTTCGAAATTTGCTTAAACCAATCATCCTCTCTTAGTCTCTTTTGAGAGTGTGACCTCATCAGTACATTTATTTGACTAAAATTATTGTAACGTTTGTACCAAAAACATCTACTGATCACAAGGAATCACACATGGAATGTTCCTGTATAGAAAAGTACCTTAAGCACCACACCGTATAGAAAATGAGCTCAGATAGAGTTCTAATAATAATAATAAAACTTTTCTTGCAAGAAAAAATATTCTACTACTTTTGAAATGATACTCTCTTGCGTAATAAAGCAGCTCGGTAGTAATCCTGAGACAAATAAATAATTTTGTGCACACTTTCGACAAAATTACACCGTGAGTGCACATTCTTTTGGTGTATTGCTACCGCGTTAATACTGATCTGAATACAAATATGCGTATTGAAGGGATGCACACTATAATAAAATATATCTGCACAGGAAACGCGTAAAACGCCTTGATAAAGCAATTCATGCCTTAATGTTCTTCCTAAAAGACAAGCTTTCCAATAAACTTATTGCTCTCCAAAAGGAAAAATTGACAAGCAAGATAAAGGGTATTAGAGGGAGACACAAGTCTATCCTTGAGCTTAATAAAGACCTAGTACGATAATAAAGGAGGAAAATGGGTGGATAATATTATCATCCTCTTATGTGAAAAAGACTGTATTTCATTCGACAAAATGACCTCCTGGGCAATTGTAAATTAATTTGTAGAGACTGCGGAATGTAACGCCTGTATACACAAATGCACAGTCCGGTCCATAAGTTCCTGGACTTATTTTTATTACTACTTTCCTACCAACGCTATTTCTGGGACAGCAATTGGATTACGTAGTACCAGGTATACTTACCAATTGTGCACATTGGCGTTAGTGTAGTTGCAGTAGTTTAGAAGACAAGACATGTGATTCACACCGCTATTGTTAGTCTGTGTCAAAGTGTGAAACGCATGAGAAGGGCAAATTCTGCTGTTTAACCGATATGTCTCAACAGACACGCTTGAAATGATTTAGAAAGCTTACGGTGATGCAGCTTTAAGCCGAACAACAGTTTTTGAGTGGCACAAACTGCTTCGAGAGGGTAGAGAGCCAGTGAAGGACGACGAGCACAGTGGTCAGCCCACAGCAACCCGAACCGACGACGACATCGCTGCCGTAGCCAAAATGGTCAAAGAAGATCGAAAAGTGACGTCTCAGTTAATAGCAGATACACTCAATATACGAAAACTGTGGTTTTAAGATTTTTAATCGAATACTTGAGAAAACGAAAAGTGTGCGCAAAATTTGTTCCGTATACATATACAGTTACTGGCGCAAAAACAAATCGTAACCTTGCACCATCCCCCTTACTCACCAGACCTGTCTCCGTCCGATTATTTTTTGTTCTCGAAGGTGAAGTTGCAACTAAAGGGTGAAAATATCGATACTATCAAGGAGACTCAAAAAGCTGTGACCGACCAGTTGAACAGTATTCCCACAGAAGAGTTTTCCAAGACCATGAACAAGTTGGAAATACGTGCTCAGCAGTGTATTGCTTCAAATGTAGCCTATTTTGAATAAACAAACTAAAAAAAAAAAAATGATACCAGCCTTCTTATTTTTCTTCCAATGGCCCTAGTCCAGAAACTTATGGACCGGACTGTGTATACTTGTTCATGCGTGATTTCAAGTATTAAACGGAATATGAGCAAATATATTCATTGTATCTGCCAACTCAGACAGGAAAAATATTTGAACAAGAAGGCTCCGTTAGCGAAAGTTTGCGTTTAGATGTGCACTGTAAAATAACAGAAATATTGGAGGAAATTTCTGAAAAACAAAATACTGACAGCTCCTTAGCTATCAAATCACAAGGGTGAAGAATGCTTTAGAATTATTATTTTTCATAATTGCATTAATTCAGGTTCAGAAGAGGTGCAACTTCTGAACAAATAATTGCATCGTTTGAAGTAACGATCAAACTCCGCAAAAACTGGTATAAAGAGCATAAGACTAGGACAGCTGATAACTCACGATTCATCGTTTTTTTTTTACCTTATGCTCAGCAAATGAACCCGTTTCTGTGGCAAACTTCCACAGAAGCGTACGGTCCAAAGTGTCTCATTTCAACTGTCAAACATGGTTGTTGCTCCGTGAAGGTTTGGGTGACGATTTCGTGGTTTTCAGTAGGCCCTATCATCACATTGACTGGTCGTGTTACTGCGTACATATACCTGAACATTCTAGGTGATCATGTGCATTCAGTGGTCCGAAGTTTGTTCCCAATCCCAAACAAGGACACTATTTTCCAGGACGATAATGTGTTCATTCACAGTGTTAGTGTACGCCATTGCAAGCGTGGTTTGAGGAGCAGGATGACGAAGTATATTTTCCCTGGCCATCTCAATCTCTAAACTTTAGTATTATCGGGGACACTGCACAGATTCTGTCTGGACAAAAGTCAAAGTGACGACCAGTGGAAAAGTGGAATTTCTACCTGTCCTGTAATAGAATAGTAAATAGATTGCCTCAACATAATTCTTATGATAAACATGGTCAATCAAAGATGTGATAACAATGTAGACCTGTAAAGTAAAATGTTGTGGTTGTCTTTTCGTCTCTTGGTGCCAGACATGTTATAAAATACTAAAAACAAAGAGTTCATTTCGACTGAGAGCAAAGATATGGAAAAGACTATTCTCGTTTGTTTCAGGTTAAGTATGTTGCACTGTTTGATGTAATATATACTTATGTGGAAATCTTGGATTGGCATATTAGTGGTCAAGTGTCTTTGGAATAATAACGTTTAAATTACTGCGTTGTCCCCAAATCTTTGTATTCAGTCTGTACATACAAGAAACAAAACAATTTACTTCTGATCCTATACATGGTATTATATTCCCGTGACAGTGAATAAGGTGCTCAAGTGATTGAGTATGCTTCATACCGATTCGTGTGCCTTCCGAAGAAATCCAAGGGTGCAGAAAAAGCATATAAGACGATTCCGTGAAAGCTATGCGCGAGCATCTACAAGTAATAACTCAACGCAAGCTGTTCTATATTGACTGCTTGTCACTTCATATCCTTTCATCTCTGGCATTCGGCCATTATCTCAGAATAAGAGCAGCTTACCATCGGAGGTTCGATAACTTCTGAAAAAACCTCGAGAATCTATAGCTAAACCTAAGGAAGAGGAGACAGAAATGGATACGGATAAAGATTATCTGTTACCTGTAACTGAAGATGATAGTGATGATGATGACAGTAATCAGGAACAATAATTCTTGTGATTTTGCACGTTGACTGTGTTATGTTCCTTTCAAATATGGCATTTACTGTAGTGTGTATTTGAAACCTAGGTGTTGTGTTTGTACATATTATATATATGAATTGATATAGATAAAGATATAGTTATTTAATCAAAATAGTTGCACACTGTGTCAGTTCTAATACTTTAGCTTTTTTTCTTCACATGTACAACTTAATTTATATGCTCCATATGTCTAATACGAGTTTTGTTCCGCCAAATTTGCAATTGAAACCATGCACTGTGCACTGTGGGCAGTTTTAGAGCAACGAGTGCGCGTAAGATTCCCGCCTCTATCATGCTTGCATCAAGGGACCGTAGCTCACTTGGTAGAATGTTGGTTTAGCAATCGGAAGGTGCTGGGAACAATCCCATTAGCCGTCTATCCTTGCAGCAGTTAGCGGCTGTTCTGCTTGAAAAATGAAATTTTCCACTGGAGACTGTTCAGATTTGTATAAATCAATTCCTTGGTGGGAACTGTACTAACAGAAAATATTGACCCAAAGCCTTATTAATAAAAGAAGATTGTGAATTTCAAAGTGCTTCTGTTATGTCCAATACTTATCTATCTATATATGCAATGGCAGCGATAAGGCTCCCGCGAGCTCCGCTGCGCAGGGTGGCCCCGAACAGTAGAACTATGGGTCTACATCAAAATCAGTAAATATGTAAATGCCAACACCATAAATAAAATAACATAAAGTAGAGAACTTTGACTATTATTGTAAACTAAACCGTGTGCAGAAATGAAGAGTGTGTTCGTGTTGAAATTTGAACTGTGCTAGAAAGTAGTAAAAGGAAGTTATACATTTTTTAATGGTGCCTGTTCCCGAGAAATTGCACCTGATATTTAAATTTAGGTAAGTTTCTAAGTTATATGTTTTTTATTTTGTATTTTATTATTACTTAGATGCGACTGTCATATGTTATTTTATTGGTTTCTCAATTTTTTTTTCGTCGAACAAGGGTCCTCTTTCCCACCTTCCGTTAGTCAGTCAAATGGGTCGTGCCGTTACGTTATCAATTAAGTATGTATATAGGTCAAATGCATTAAGGTTAAAAATACATCTTGTAGACCGCAGTATATCGTCATCATATTCAGCCGCTTTCTATCCACTGCTGGATGAAGTTATCCCCTTTTCTTTCCATATATCTCGGTCTGCTGCTATCTTCACCCATGTAGCTTCTGAGAACCGCTTGATTTCCTCTACCCATCTTGTATTTGGACGTCGTCTCGCTCGTTTCTTTTCTCTAGGAATCCAATGTAGTACATTTGTCGACCATCTTCCATCTGTTCGTCTAGCTATGTGACCGGCCCAACTCCACTTCATCATCTTCATAGTCTGAATTATATCTTCTGCTTTTGTTTGTGCGCGAATCAATTCATTTGTATTTGTGTCCCTCCTAGTTATTCTTAGCATGCATCTCTCCATTGCTCTTTGTGTGACTCTTAATCTTTGAGTTGATTGCGCATTCAATGTCCAAGCTTCACAGCAGTATAGCATTACAGGGAAGACAAATTGATTATAAACTTTACGCTTCAGACACATTGGTAGTTTACTTTTGAAAATAAAGTGTAGTCTTCCAAACGAACACCACGCCATTTTACATCTATTTATTTCATCCGTCAACTTGGCGCTCTATATTTTGAGCTGACCTAGGTAAACATACTCATCAACTTTGCCTATTGTTTCTCCGTTAATCTTTATTTCCTTCTTTGCAGCATGTTAATTCTACATTACTTTTGTTTTACTTAAATTGATTTTAATTCCTATTTTCGAACTCTCATTATTCAGTTCTTCCATTCTGGTTTGTAGTTCTTCTGCACTTGAAGCAAACAGAACTATATCATCATCGAATCATAGGTGATGAAGATATTCGCCATTAATTTTAATTCCAACTTCATCCCAGTTTAAATTTCGGAACTCTCTCTCCAGGTCCGCACAAAACAGTTTTGGAGAAATTGAATCTCTTTGTCTTACCCCTTTTCCTACTATAAATTTTTCACTTTTTTGATGTAGTCTAATGACAGATGTAGCAGTCGAGTAGATATTTCGCAGTAACGTGGCGGATACACTTTCGATGCCTTGATGTTCAAGTGATTTAAGTACTGCTGCGAAGGAGACCGAATCGAATGTACTCGATCCTCTTTATGTAACTTTCCTCTTCTTTAATTTCCCTTCTTTTCCTCTTCAAGAGTTTGGTTTCTGCTGAGATTTTGCTCTCGTTTTTCTGTTTGATGCCTGCTACTTTCTTGGCTATTTCTACTAGTATCTCAGTCAGTATTTTATTTCTGCTATCGATGTCTTCTTCATCCTCTAACTCTTCCAAGACACTGAATCTGTTGCTTAGTTTTATCTCGAATGTCTGTCTGTATTTTTCCTAGATTTTTCAGATCTAAAACTGGTGCTTTTCCTCTGATAAGCTTCTTTCTCTTAAGTCTAGTATTTAGTTTCAGCTTACATCTCACCATCCTATGATCACTCGAGATTTTGAAACTGTTCAGTACAGACACGTCTTCCAGAATTTCCATGTTATTCGATAAAACGTAGTCTATTTCGTTTTTAGTCGCATTTGGGCCTTTCGATGTCCACTTCCTCTGAAGCAGTTTCTTGAAAAATGTATTTTAAAATGAACAGTCTGTTGGCTTCTCAGAATTCCACTAACTTCTCTCCTCTCTTGTTTCTTTTGCCAAATCCAAAGTTTCCCAGTTTCGTGTCACCGCTCTGCTTAGTTTCTACTTTTGCATTGAAGTCTCCCATTACAATTTTGTAATGCGATTTGCTACTATCCAAAATCTTCTGTATCTCCGCGTATAGGTCTTCGATTTCCTCCTCCGGATGTGATGTTGTTGGAGGAGGAAATCGAAGTATATCGAGTTATACAATTACACTTGTATAAATTCCAAACTGCATTTCTTGTTTATCTGTATTACTACTGATGCGATTCTATCTGAAATTCCTTCAATTTCTGTGATGCGTGACGTCAGGTCCTTATTAATTATAAAGCCACTACATGTCGGTTTTCCATTTTCTGTTCCTTTAAAGTAGAACGTGTGCCGCGACGGTAGTTCCAACTGTTTTTCATTCTTCCTCCACACTTCTGATAGTCTTATGATGTCCCACTTAATCCTTGTTAGTTTATTCTGCAATTCTTCTTATTTGTCCTCTTCTGCAAGTCACTGACAGTTTAGAGTCGGCACGTATAGGTCCGTTCGAGTTGCTGTGTCGGTGTCCTGGCAGTCTACAGTCCAAACCCGGGCATTTTGACCCTCTGACTTTCTGCAGTACTGTCCGCTGCCGTTGCCAGCTGTATTCAGTCCTCCGGGCAATGAAGCTCATCCGAGGCTGTTTCCGTACTTGTACCATCATGTGTAAAGAAAGGAGGGATACTGACATTTAACTCACCCCGCTGTCTGCTAATGCGGGTTGGTGAGCTGTCCATCCATGTTCGTTCGCCAAGCAGTTCCTTGGGTACTAACAGGCCCCACGACGTGAAAGTATGGATTGCACATTAGGCGTGCACCCCGGTCGGTTCCCTTAAGCCTTAGCAAGAGGAATTAAGGGGTCTCTTCCCAGTTAGTGGCAGAATCCTTTTGGGGCGACAGTCCCGGTTTGCCTATATATATATGTACACACACACACACACACACACACACACACATATATATATATATAT
>JAGDQP010005408.1:21807-52335 GCA_022664845.1 Lepisma saccharinum | reverse complement strand
CTTCCACGCTGACCAGATGAGTTGGGAGAGGAGAGCCGAAGCTCTCACTGTGATCGCCACTGTTTTTTATTCACAGCAGATCCCCAATTGTCCTCACGATGCTGGGTCAACACCGAAATTATTTAGCTTTCACCGGGAATCGAACTCGGGATTCGAGCCGGTGAAGTCGAGCGCGCTACTGATTAGGCTACGCAGGAGCTTTATATATTGCGCAGGAGTAGTATATATATTACCTTTTGAAATCTGTGTAGAAACTTTAGAGTGATTTTTTTATTTGTCTAAAGCTTTTACACCCCTCGACACCTTCGGATGTATTTTCGTATCTCGATACGGCAATGATATCGAACTATCTACTACGGAACTTTAAACAAAATTCTACCCTGTAATACGCTAAAAACCTTTTTAAAATCCTAAAATATGACTTTGTTTGAAATACTAGAACAAACAATAAAACCTAATTTTAGTCTTTTGGAACCTACAAATCTTCGGAGCTTGGTGATAATAATCGCTGTATTTGTACTTGCCATGAGATATAGTATAGTTAGTCAATCTATGTAATAGGAAATGGATTTCCTTCTGGATTTGAGTTATGGAATATGCTTGTATTTTTTAATGGATAAATCACTGTTTCGTTACGCATGAAATACGATCCGAGAAATTTGCTTGCTAATGAGACTAGTAAGATGCATCTGAAATTAAGAATTGCAGAAGTGTCAGGGTTTTGTCGGGCCAAGTAAGATGCTTTGTTCCACAGTCCATTCAATACAATATCACGAAAGAGATAATTTCAGTCTTTTCTAGAATGGACCGTAGTGTATTGATGTACAATAGGCCCTCATCGCCTAAGGTCTCATCACATCGGGATAAGAAATCTAATTCCTTTGAGATTTCTTCCGGCAGGTTTTATTCCAAAGGCGATGACTCCCTTTCCGCCGTTGCCCTCGATGCAATGTCACAGACCTAGTTAAGTGGAGAAGATTTAAATGTCAAAGACGATACCGACTGGAGTTTCAATGTCGGTATCCCTCGCGTCCGAATCCTCTTTAGGAGCATATAGGATACATCTTGAATTGTCAGCGGAATACCCCCTGGTCTCTCATGGTGATATGTCCTTATGGTAAATCATCAGAGAGACCTGGGAAAGAATAATTCAGGATGTTTCGTCACAAGAAGAACCGTACCGAAAGTTAAAAAACTAAAGATATTTCTTAGTAACAACTGTTTATTGTTGTAGAACAATCATGTGTCAGTGGGACAGTTGTGACATCAACAATACTCAATCTTATTTTACATTTGATTTATAGCAATCATGTTAGAGTAATAACACAAAGAATTTATTGCAATTTTTATTTTCAGTTTTTAAGAATATGTTAAAGCAGCTGCAGAGAGGATTGAAGATAAACGCAAAGAAAACTAAAAGAATTGTAATAGAAACAAATGGATCCACAGCAAATATCAACAACAATGGAAGCGGAAAGGTAGAACACCTATCCGGTTTCAAGTATCTGTCAAATATTATTACAAGTGAGAATATGAAATACGAAAAAATAACACCAACAACGAAACATAGACATGAAACAGAATGGATCAAGTCAGAAGATGCTGAATGCGGAAGTGCTGAAGAGAGTAACAATACTGAAGGCGATAAAGCAAGAGAAACTGGTTAGAGCATTAGCTGCATAGAGATTGAACATTAAGAAATATAAATAAAAGTATGATAAGGAAAAACGAGGAACAAGACGAATCCAACACCTTAGACAATATTAAGGAAGATAAATCTGTGCTGAGGCAAAAAAGGAGAGTGCTGAATGGAGAAGGCTTAATGTGAGTTGAAAGACAGCTTTCAGTACAACATTAATAATAATGATGTTGACTCCCCGAATCAAGTAAAAAGTGACACGACCTATCGCTACCACACTGATTTTAATAATGATATAAAATTTATGCTTTTTTTATTTTTTGTTTGCAGTTATTTCTCTAGAAATAACTTGAAATCTTTCCACCATTTCTTTGCAATTTTACTTTATTACCCATCTTCTGTTTGCACGTTAAATCAATAGTCTATGTGTAGATGCCACATCGTTCCAATTTAAACTTCACTGTTCTTGTTTACCTTTATACGAGTATAATGCACTCTCGTCGATGTCTTCTTATTTAACGTGAACGTGTAGATATTGCGCCGTTCGTAACATGTTAGCTAAGATTCGTATTCCAAGCACATTTGATACCACCTGATTCATAACAGGACCAACTGTCAGCTTTGATAAACTGCAACACTGCAGTGGGAGTGAGAGACCCTATTTGCGATCTAGTGCTTTTTTTCAACCGTGAAGATATCGCTCAATTAATTTCAAGCATACATGTTTTAATAATAATAATAATGTTTTTAATAGTTTTAATATAAAGCAGTTTGGAAAAGATTTTGTTTTTATGTATAACTAGGTTGCGAATTACGGCCGGGGATAGGGGAACAATCCCCCTCTGGAATGTATTTATTCCTGGCTGCTAACTAGAATTCACTATCCCAGGGGGAATGAAATTGTCCCCCTCTAACAATTATAGCTTTCTTTTCACGAACATACAATGAGACTGGTAAGGTTGCGTGCTCTAGTTATCAAAACAAAAATATGTTGTGTAGACAAAGCTTTCATTGCTGGTGTTACAGCTAGTACTTCCGAAAAGTTACATGACAAAATCACTGACCACAGTTAAAGTTCATCACACGATAGAGGAAAGAAACCAAATTTCGCCTAGTAGCCTAATTTCACCTACACAGGTTTCTCAGTTAGTATATGAGTTTGAAATTATCGCACGAAGTAACGCGCGAACAATAATCTCTGAAGATTTAAAGGGTGTGATATGTCTCGTGGCCTTTTGTAGCTTTTCTCCTTGTTGGAGTTTTGCAGTGGTTCCCACGTTCTCTAAGAGCTTCAGCAACTGTAAGCTTTATAGTAGTAAGTTGTAACTATACGCATGCTTGGTGAGTGGTAATTGGGATATAATATACATTGATATGTTTGGCGGGAAAAGCTTTAACCTGGTGTGTGAAGAATCACATTTTAGTGTCAAGGAGAGTCCTAATTTCACCCACCTGATGGGTTTAAATTTCCAGTCCCTAAATTTAACACGATGTATTGTATAACGTGAAGAAAGGGAATTAGTTTAGAATAGCAGAGAACAAACCGCAATTAAGTGAAAACTGCGCAATATATTTGCTATTTGACAATTATATTGTCACATCTAACAGTGCGAGAGAAATTTGAAGAGAGACAAATAAGCAACTTCGTAGAAGCAAAACTAAAGGACTTTATTTATCAAGCAGAAATGGCAAGGAAGATGACCACTGTAGTTATACCTAGGTACATCAACAAGCATCAAATCATCATTTATTACGACACAGAGTGGCACATTAATGAAAGACTGTACTTTCAAGAAAACATGGATGAAAAGTGGGTTGGATGTATAAAATGTCACATTTAGTTTCATGAAAACTGTGTTGATAAAGATGAAAAAGATCCACTTTTTCCTGTGATATTTGGCTGAAGTAACTAGAGAGTTGTTTGAACATAAAATCTACTTCTCCAGATTTCGTGTTTTGAACTTATAATGAATCAAAGTTCTTCTACTGACAGCCTTTTCTTTAGTTTAGAAAAATGACACTCGTATTTTTATTCATACATGTATAATTATTCATAGTATTCCACTTTATGTTGTAAGCAGATTTCTGTTTTTTTATATATATTTAAGTCATTGTTGCTATTTATGCGACAGCAGGCAGTGGGAGAAATTTGGACCCATTTTCTCAAAAAGCCAGCTTTGTCTTGTTTTGGAAAATACATTATTTCTCGTGTTGTATAGAGGAAATGATTGTCGAGTCGCAGTTGTACTTTAACGTTTGTAAAAGTTAATGCAATACTCACATTCTTGTTATGAGAATTACAATAGATTTTATGAACATTCGTAAAAGAAGTGCGAAAAATGTGGTTACTTTCCTCTAAGTTTGGAAATTTTAGAGAAATAAAACCAAAACGAACCGACAGTCGTATCAAAAAGAGCTTGGCTGTTAGACTATGGTCTGGGAATTAATAAGGTCTGTCGTAAGAGTCATGGAAAAGTCAGAGTATTCTGGTCTCAAGAAGACAAAACCTGGAGGAACCCTGATAGTTAACTTATGAACTTTATATTCATTTGCACCTCTCAATCGCTCAAAGCAGTGAAAGCCTAGAATAGATTCTGCACTTTCAACAGTACTGAAATTAGCGCTTCGCTAGCGAGAATAGGCATTTCAGGAAAGTGTAATCTATTCATGACAATGCATTATTCGGAGTTAGGAGCCAGACTCTTGCTTTAGAAAGAAGAATACCCTTCAAAATCTGCCTAGCATATACAATCAAGCGATACTTAGCTCTCTTATTCAAAATTGTCCGGTATTTTAAACGTTAACGTGGCGAAAAAACTACATTTAAGGCTGTATAATACGTAAAAATTGCAGTACATATTATATTTCAAAATTCATATCCCGAAAATATCGCCAAACTTTGAGCAAAGAGGGACCGCTGTGACTAAATAATTATTCATTGTAGAGAGAACGGAAAATGTTTACAATCTCTACGGTAATATTACAGTCAATCGTACAGTGCTGAATCTCGGAAGAACAGGAATTTTTCCATTTGCATGGGATTGCGTGAAGTTGAGCACTTAAATTTGTACTATTATATTCTGGTACCGAGGACAAGTTGAATCTTAGACCCCAAATTATCAAAATTTCATCAGAAGTGTTGTCAATGATATTCCAGTAAGTTAAGTTACAAGTAAACAATATCAAGTAATTTATCACCCCTTCCCTCCGGGAAAGATAACCTAATTCGCACACTGAGCTCAACAGTTTCCTCGACGAGCTTCCTGTCAAGGGACCTCGAGTATACTTTGCGTTATATACTATGGAGCTTGCTGATCAGGTTCCTCGACTGTATTTCCTCAAGCTAAAGATAAAGATAAAATGAATTTTATGTTCGGTAACAGCACTATGGCTTACGCCCTTCCCGATCCCCACTATGCGTCGAGGAAATTTAGTATATCCAAATGTTGTCCAGCTTGCTCGACAAGCCTGTCCTTGAGCAAGCTTGACGTATATTTTGCCATCACATTCTTGAGTTTGTTGATCAGCTTCCTCGCCCGAGATTCCTCGAAGGCGCTATTGCACTATCGAGCTTGCTCGTCGAGGAAGCTCGGGCGAGGACGTTGATCAACAAGCTCGACAGTGTAATAGCACCTTAATGCATATCGTAGCTTCTGCACATTATCTTCGTCTGTCAATGTTGACAGCTGTCCAGAACTATGTTTACTTTACTCATCTCTCCTCTCCTGGAACGCCTTGTGTGACCTGGGTTGAAGACAAAGCAATATCTTTGTATATTGTTCTAAGTTAGTTTTGTTCAGTTTGGTGCAGTTCAGTTTCATGGCTTAACATCGTTTCATATTTCCCGTCTTCTTTATGTCACTCAGGAAATTTACTTAATTTTATTCTTAATGCTCTGAGACTGACTATGCATAGTACATAATATATAGCAGTGATACACGTTCGTGAATTACTTGACGACGGAACCAATTCCAACAAAATTTTCCATCATAAAAGTGTACACTTTAGACATCCAGAAGATACATCTACACTCTACAGTATCCTTTGCATGACGAATTATTTTTCGATCCATTGATCGGAATACACTTATTTCGGGTAGTCTTTTATTTAATATCGACACAGTGCACATATTGCTCTGGTAAACAGAAGGAATATGGAATTAATGTAGGTGTAATTTAACAGTAGTAAAAGTAGTGATGTTACTATGTTAGCAAAATAAGTAGAAATAGTGATAGTACCGGTACTTATCATAGTTTCTTTTTGGAAAATGATCTATCCATTCTGTATTCTGTATTCTCGTTACATTACACATCTCTTCGGAACTGATTATACAGAAATTTCTCAATGTAAGACTAGAAACATCCAGTTGCCAAGTACCCTCGATATAATAGCCACGAGCTCTGACTTCGCATAAGCACTGGAGAGGCGACTGGAGTTCCAGTTCCATTCACGCGGGCCATCCTGAGATTTTCCTAAATCCTGATAGATGGATCTCGAGATGGTATTTAAATAGTGCCACTTCTTTCTCCATTCTTTCTCAAACAATCAATGCAAAGAATTAGCGTGCAGCCTTCATACGCTCTAAAGATCCTAGTATGATTTCTAAGGCAAGGTACCTAGACCGAGACTGGTCTTGGTCTCGTCTCGAATTCGAGATCAAGACCGAGACTGAGACTAAGGTCAAGGAATCGATATGAGATTGAGACACTATGTATCGAAACTTACTCGAGACAATACCAAGACCGAGACGTATCCCTCGAGATGAGACCAAGACTTACTCCTCTAGAGTAAAAGCTTTTTTTCATAAATGTCGATAATATTAATTTAATGCTTTTATGATGTTTTATAATGGAAGGAGTCTTATGCGAATTAGTTTTCTCCTCTCATAAATTTTATTTAACATTTTATATTGTAGTTTTCAAAATATGACTAAGCCATATAAATAATAAACTTATCAATACCAAACTATATTCTGTTATCTTTCAACAACAATATAAATGTGTTGAAGATTGATTCGAGTGCGGATAAATACAGAAATTTATTTTCTTCTGCGAATTTTCATCCCCTTTTTTATTCCTGCTGATAGTCTTTTACTTGTGTTGACGCTCTCTATTTAGATCAGCCTCTACTAGACTGATCCCGTAAAGACTGTAATTATTTATAAGCATACGACACGAAATCAAACTATCTAAATTCAAATATGTCTTTTCTTACTTAACAACAACAACAACAAAAAAAAAAGTGGAAAGATTAACCGGTACTTTAGAATAGATTGAGATAATCTAACGTTCTTTGAAAAAATACTCTTCTACGTATAAGGAAACAAGTAAGTCGGAGCTCAGTCGCGGGACTGTGCATTTGTGTTGCCGCCAGGCTTCAGAACCTGGCGTCCTATTTGGATGACTTCTGCAGGCTCGAATCTTGTCTCATCCAGACCTTTTTAACGACATCTCAACCACAACCACCTTTATAACCGTAATAGCTTCTGAGTTGGAAATGGATACCCCATTTCTCGGGACCCACTCATTCAATCTAAATCATCTATACGTGTTCGAACTAGTCTCGTTGAACGAACCTTACGAACGACAGCTCAAGCACCTTCGTAGTCCTAGTAATTTCTTAGTTGAAAGTTATTATAGGTGGAGGTGATGCCCTCATCTCTGGACTTACCAATATCCTGATCCAACCTGGATCATCTGTCGTGTTTGAACTCGTCTCGACGACATCCTTCCGACGACAACTCCGCTATCTTCGTAGCCAATGTAGTTCATGATTTGAAAGTTGTCGACAGAAGGACATAGAGGGTATATAAGAATGTATTAGTACATAGTATGCCTTATATACGGTAAAGTTATTTTTTTTATCTATTAAGTTATGCTTTTTTTTTAGGCTTGTTAGAATGTCATTTTAATTTGATAAGACGGCTTATTTGAAATACCAATGTGCTTATTTCTGTTTATAAGATTCGCAATACGCTGGTATTTGAAAGTAGTGCCTACCGGGAACATACTTCACTCTTTTCTTTTTGCTTTAATGTATGATGAAGCTGTAATATATACCTATGTACATGTGAATTTATTGTTTTAATCAGTCAAGAGCAGTATTGTAAAAAATTAATTCCTGTGAAGTTTAGTAAATGGTATTTTCATTTTCTTTGCATATGATTATTTCCTGTACAAAAGTTGGCAATAACTATTTTTTTTCACAAACTGTACGTACATTCTACGTTCTACTATTATCTCTATGTTTAACGTTTGGCAATTATTCATTCAATGTAAATATAATTTAGAAATAGCAAAACTTTAATGTTACGTATACCAATTTCGCATTTGTGGTAAAACATGGGCCCGTTTCCATAATAGAAATATTTTCATATATTTCATTTATTGGTATTTGCTAACTAAAGCTTCTTTATTACTTTAAAATCATATTTTTTTTCTCCCCATTTCAGAATATTATATCTAATCTATACCCCAAACTAACAATGAAACAAGCTATGTTAATATTATATTAATATCCTTGTTCTTGAACTGAAATTAGAAAACCTGCGTATCCATTTCAAATAAGTCAAAAGAGGGCAACATGTTAAAATCTATCGTCTTTCGAGACTCTTGAGACGAGACCGAGACTAACGTCGATCGAGATAAAGACCAAGACCGAAATTTTCAGGTCGAGAAAAGACCAAGGAACAAGACCGGAATTTTCAGGTCGAGACGAGACTGTCTTGGAAAAATTGAAGACGAGAACGAGACTGATGTCAATCTCGTCTCGATACCACCCCTAGTTCCTATAAAGTTTTAAGGAAGGAATATCTCAGTAGTAGTACAATCCGGAAGTTAAGATTCATTGCGCATGCTCTCATACATCACTCATACAGAATATATCAAAGTTCTATTGTAGAATCACTTCTAATCACTTCCGATAGATCTTAGTAATACAGTTGTTTTTTCAAGTCTATTGATAAACAGAAAGAAGATCACTAGAGCAGCATTTACCCAAATAGTGCTTACGACATCATCATTGTTCGTTGCCATGCCATCTACAACGAAAAGAAGAAGAAAAAGAAACAAAACATGTTCCTTTCTCGCCATAAACGAACATGCTTTCAAGAGCGAAAAGATAAATTTACGACATATTGTTCTAACTGAATGGCCCAATAAGTAAAAAAGAGCTTAAAAGAAATAATTCAACTCTCAGCACTGACAATTTAAGTACAGGTAAACTGTAGTTATTTGTAGTATATTTTGCGATAATATCGTGTTAAACTTCTAGAGTGAAACATGGTTATTATTGAGTCGCTTGTGGGGTAATTTCTGCTGTCAACCTGTTCTATATTAATTTGTTAGTCTGGAGTTGTTCTTTTGTCCTCATAGCCGGTGTTCCTATAGTTTTATTTAGTTGCAAACTCAAGTATCATAGATGTAGAAATGAATCTCAGGGTTCTTAACTACAAAAATCTATCTATCTTTGTACTACGAAATGTACTGAGCTGAAATACTGGATGCTTCAATGTTTTAAATACGTTCAGTTTAAAATAAATATTCTAGAGCAAGAATTTTCTATATTTTCTTTATGTTAAAATATTTTATTTTATTTATTTTTTCTTGTGTCTCTTATTTTGTAGTGAATATATAACTTTAGGACGGCATCTATAACATAAATAAAGTCCTCGCCTTTTATTATTTTTTTTTCAAGTTATTTCGGTGTTCGCGTATTTTTGCTCAAGCTATTGTTTTGTGACCCAAATCCTAAAGAGTTCTGTAACCAGACAAACCCATGGTAGTTGCAAACTAGTATTTATTTTAGGATAAAAAAGTCCATATTTAAAATAGTATTAAAATATACTTTTAAAATATATAAATATATAGAAATATATGAAAATAACAACGGAATATTGTATTGTCACCCGACTTACGTCACTGCAAAATTTCATCATTACATGGCGTCGGGAAATGAGTTAATTTAACGTTGCAAGATTTGAGGACACTACTGTGAACTAAAGAAAAGAATCTAATAAAATTACATTATTCTCTACAAATTCATGCTCATAAATTTCCCATAGTTACTAAACCGTTGGCTTCTCGTTCGGAAGGTCCTGGGGTCGAATCCTGCAGTCGGCCATCCTGACTGAGCTTTTCACGAGTTCTCCCTAGCCACATGGGGTGTAACCGCGATAGTATCTTGAAACTAGGCCCTAGCCGACTTTCGTTCCGCATTCCGTACACTATCCCGGGTTGAGTCAAAAGATGTCTGAAGGCCATTAATAAATTCAACTAATTTGGTTAACTTACAACGCTTAATACAGAAACCAAGTATTCCTCAAGTGCAATAAAGTGACTGATCGGTTCTTTTTCTTCTGAAAATAAGGTCTTACCGGACTACAAGATTATATTGTAACAAGCTTAAACTGTGGGACAAACATAATGTATTGTCTTACAGCATAAAATAATTGTAAAGAAACTATTTTTAATTTGATATTATTGAACGGAAAGGAATATATTTAATGACACTAAAGAATTTTGCGTGTTATCAAATCAATAAAAATATGGACTGAAATTGACTTTAGTGTTTGTTTTATCATTTTATAGTAACAATCATTTTATATATAGTGTGCACATTTAAGAGTTCAAGCTCTAAATCGGATTTTAGCGCCGGTGTAGAAAAGTCCATGTACTGCTTCTCAGTGAAGGAAAATGAGTCAGCGGTGGTTTTCACAGTTACTAGTGGTTCAAGTTGTGTAAGTGTTTTAGTATCAAAATGAAGAATTCCTCAATTGATTCAAAAGAAGTCTTATTGGAAGCAAACAAATTATCATCAGGGTAAAACACAGTACAGCACAACCAGTATAACTTGTTTCTTAAAGGAAAGCTCGTTTGAAAGTTGTCTAAGCAAACTCAGATTTCTTCGATAGAGAACATGTAACGTCCCGAAAGCACTACCTCAAAAAGGTGGTTGTCTATCATCCGTCAGATGCTGCTGAAGTGACCCCACGCTGGGCACCAAATGTTATACTCTAACCCGCAGGGGAAGTTGGGTGCCCTTATACAATTGATTCTATAGCTCCAGCTTCGGGCGTGGGATTATCCGATGAGTCTAAGCCGAAAGACAATTATTATATTTGTATGTGAAAGAAAAGGAAGGAGAGAAAAAGAGAACTCCTACTTCCCTAGATGAAGGCGAGCTGGAGTCAGGATGTAGCGTCTACCTGCCTAATGAAGACGAGCCGACTCTGGGAATAGGTTGGGAATTCCTATCTGCCTAGATCAAGACGAGCTGGAGTTAGAAATGTAGCGTCTACATGCCTAATGAAGACGAGCCGACCTTGGAAATAGGTTGGGAACTCATACCTGCCTAATGAAGACGAGTTGACGCTGGGAATAGTTGGAAACTCCTACTTGCCTAGATCAAGATACGAGCCGTAGTTAGGAATATTGGTTGAGGAATACGGTGGAAAGGGTAGATGGTGATAAATATACTCGAAGAAAAATAGAATAAAAGATGAGAATGGTAGGAAAATGAAGATAATTTAAAAGGTCGAAAGAAAATGACATTAGTATTTATTACTCTGACCTGCCAAGAGAGACAAGTCAGAGACCAGCTCGGGACGAAGTCCGACGGAGAAGCGAGCTCTCCTCTCGGTACATTGCTTATATACATTTTGCTTCTGGCGTTCGTGAAGCCTTAATACAGTACTACCGAAGATAAAATTAATTTAGATATTCCTTGCATACACACATGCAATATGATTAAATATTAAGGCTTTGACCTAAATCTGTGGATCTTTGATGCCGTGTATCCAAATTTTAAACATTGCATAAGGTTTGGCCGTAAAAGTTATTACTTTTCAGTACACAGATTATAGTTTATAAAGGACCAAAAAATGAGTTTATACAATTCAGTTCAGGGGGTGACATAGGTAACCAGAAATACTAAAAGTGACTGTACATCATACAAGATGTGAGTGATGTCACAAACAGCGCAGAGGGTTCCCATAGATTCCCATTGCCCGGCGGTAGCTCTTAAATGCCACGTACTGTATATCCAAGTAACGATTTAACCCAATTACTAAGAAACTCAGTTCCAATATTTTGGCAGTCTGTAAATAGCAATTATTTCAAGTAACCCTTACATGTTATTTCGTGTTGATGAGCGCTTTTCTTTAATCATCCTACACAATTTAAATATTACTAAAATCTAAATTCTGTGGAGGATTTATGAATCACTTTCGATCGAACTAAGGACAGACGCTGTGATGTTTCCCAACTCCTTTACAGCCTCTCTTTCCACCAAGAATTTTGCTGCATCCTCTTGATGCGAAAAAATTGTGGACGAAAAATTGAGAAGCCCAAGAATGCTACTCGTACCTCCCTCCAACTTGCCTTTGTGTACTCACGCCCTCGTACCTGCCAAAATTCCTGACTAAATTGCTTATTGAGTTGTGCACGTGACAGCGATTAGGCATTTGAAGATGAGTGTCGCCTGAACTGCTTCATTGCATGTCAGCACCTGACCTAAGGAGACATAGCATAGCGTATGCTTGAGGTTTTATTAGAGTTGATTAAGTGAAAAATATCCATTATTCCAGAGTTAATCTTGAAAGTTATCGTCAAGGTCATTAAACATTCGTTCTTGACTGTCGTTCCTTCACCGAAATCAAGTATTCGAAGTTATTTCGATGAAACATTGCATACGCCATCACAGATAGTCTCTTTCTTCCACCTGACTATAATTTTTTACTCACAGTTCCTCATTCATCCTTTTCCAAGGTGTAAACCTGCCATATTAATAGAATATTTGAGAATGAAACTGACAATGATAATAAAAATTCTCATCATTTCAATAACTCTTTTATAAAATCCACTAATTAAGATGTATTTGTTTAGTTGATAAAGGTCATTTTCCTTGGGACTCGATTATGGCATTTAGTTTTGGTAAACAAATTTCGCTCAGTATTTCGACTTTTCATGCATACTACTCCATGACGTTTTCTTCATCAATCTTGTACTGAAGAAAGCTTTAGATTGAATCCTACAGGAATTGGTATTTTCAATTTTTTATAAATATATAAGACCAAACCCGCAAATCTATACTGCTTATCGGCAAGGCTTCTCTATAATAGGCTACAAAGCGATTGGAAAGTCTTTGCATAGTTATCTGAAGATAATTAAAAATGTATAGAAAGAATGGGAAATGTACGACGACCGTCCACGACCTTGGCTGATATACCATCCAGATTCACCTGGTGACACTGGGGGAAACCATTGTAAATCTGAATATAATACTTTTTCTCACATAATAAAGCTTATAATTTCCCCCCCTTTCTTGGCAGTCTATTTAATCAGAACAAAATTAGCCAGTTGAAGACGATTGTGAACAACAGTACAAATAGCAACTTCCATTTTTTTTTTTTAAATATAGGAACTGATATGTACAAAAGGCTTGTCACTCCGATCTTTACCTAAATTTCATCGAGAAAGGCAGAAAGTAGAAATCACAGAACGAAGGTCTACAAAACAATGTGCGTTTTGGTCTAATTCGAAGTTCAGGTTAAGAAATATAGCATAGCTAAGAACTGGAAATATAGAGGGGGAATTAGTGTGTTATTTGAGGTGCATTTGTACAGTTAGAGAACACACTGAGTACTCCGCTACATGATCGAGTTTGAGATGCACCCACTCAGCCGCATCTGAAACTTCGACTCCCAAATTGAAACATGTTGAACTACATGGAAGGAAGCCGAATGTAAACATAATCTTAAAAACCCCGTTGGTTGGTTATCTGTGAGATGAGGTTTTCCAAGACTACGAGTATTTCGTCAATAATAATATTGATCTGCTTTTGTTATTTTTCATGTGGAAGTTAGAAATGGGAGTAAATAAGTTCGAGTTTAAAGGGTTTAAAGAAATGTCCACTTCAAGAAAGGAAGAATCGGTTCGAAAATTCAGGCATTGAACATTTCAGCTAACGCATACTGGCAAGGAACGTTCGTAGGTAGGTAGACACTTCGTTCCTTCTTGTTTGAAAGAAGCGCTATTATAAATCAAATAATTCAGCAGAAATAGAAACATCTACCCAACCATGTCAGATTTTAATTAAATTTGATGCGTCCCATCTATAGACAAATAACCCTTTTTTTGTTTTCGCCAAATTTCCTCTGGTTGGATTCTTAAAGCTTTTCGAAACTAGTCCAATTTTCACTTTCTATATCACTGCAAAGAAACGCAGTGATATTTATTTCAAATCAACATTCCAAGACTATTGTTGGCTCTAAAATTGTCATATTCAGATTGGCGATTGCCAATATTTTTAGAATACGAAAATGTTATCTAAACTGACAAGAATTTTTCTAAGGTTTGAAAAACCTACATAAAGTTGTTATGACAGATTCTCAAACTATGCTATAGCTCTCAATATCTGCCAGACGAATTCTTTTCTTAGTGTTTTCATTTTAAAGGTTAGTAATAGGGCTTGAAAGGACTGAAGAAAAATCATTGAGTATTTACATATTGCAGTCAGGAAGGACTGTAATCTTTCATATTACTAAAATCGCTCTGAATATTATTAGTTCGAGACTAAAAATACTACAAATATTTCGACCTGAGACAAAGCTGCCTAAAGGTCTTACATTAAAATCCAATTCAACTGCAAATATTTCTGTACTTACTGTAATTATACACTTGATGATCTATTTTCCACTATCGATTTCCGAAACGGATGATAGACAACGAAAGTTCTCATGACAGATCACTATATTAACAAGGTTGAATAATTTAGATAACACCTTCCCGGATTATTTTATTAAATATATCCGAGTAATTTGGATAACAGATAAGCGATATATTTGGGTAACAGTTATCCAGATTGTTTCAACGACACGTACCTGGAATTCGGATTACAAATGTCAGAGTAATCCGAACTGCCAGGGAATAATCCCGATAAATAGTAACTACGTCATTCGAATTATTTGCATTTTTATATTCGTTTCTTTAGTTGACAATGGTTCGTGGTGTCCTCAAATCTTGTAATGTAAATTTGACTCATTTCCCGACGTCATACAATGATGAAATTTTGCACAGCGACGTAAGTCAGACGACAATATAATATTCCATTGTTATTTTAATACATTTCTATATATTTATATATTTTAAAAGCATATCTTAATTTTTCTCTTTAATACGGACTTCTTTATCCTAAAATAAATACTAGCCTGCAATGAACTGTTGTTGGACTGGTTGCAGAACATTTTAGTATTTGGGTCACATGAACACCAAAATAACTCGAAAAAATAATTTTAGAAATCTTTTAAAGGAATACTTTTCCTAATCCATTCGTCCTAAAAAGTAAAAAATAGTCATGCATAAAAAACTAATGTTTTTTTTTTACTTTTTAGTACGAATGGTTTAAGAAAAATATGTCTTTAGAAAGTTTTTAAATTATGTTTTACATTCTTTTCTTTGGTTCAACTGTTCGTGGTGTCTTCAAATCTTGTAACGTTAATTTAACTCATTTCCCGACGCCATAGAATGATAAAATTTTGCAGAGCGACGTAAGTCGGGTGACAATACAGTATCCCTTTGTTACATTAATATATTTCTATATATTTGTATATTTTAAAAGTACAGTTTTTAAATATTTACTTCTTCATCCTAAAATAAATACTAGTCTGCAATTAGTCTGGGTTTCACTGGTTGCAGAACACTTTAGGATTTGGGTAAAAAAAAATAGCTTGTAAAATGTATCCGAACATTGTACGATAATAACTCGAAACAAATAAAAAAAACTTTAAAGACATACTTTTCTTAAACAATTCGTACTAAAAAGTAAAATATATTTTTTATGTATGACTAAAAAGAAAAGCATGGGGCGTGCCAATTGAAGAATTTATAAAGTGAGTATATGAGAGCGCGTCTCTTGCTTTTCTTTTTAGTCATGAATAAAAAATATGTTTTTTTTACTTTTTAGTACGAATTATTTAAGAATAGTATGTCTTTAAAAGTTATTATTTTATAATAGTTATCTTGATAATGCGGATAAGAAATAATTATTTATGGTAAATTATTTGAACAAAGAATATGTGACGGAATCGGAAGACGACGATAGGCGAAGGGCATCTGAATTTTCGATATTCCCGATATCTCTCACATAAATTACAAGAATGAAACTAATTTTCGAATTATCTGAACACCTGGTATAATGGATAATTTGATAACCAATCTTCCAACTCCACAGGCGTTGACAAAATTATTGGAATATTGTGGGTACCTCCGAATATCCGTCATGCAAATTATCTGTTTTCGAAAACCAAAAACGGATAATCTGTCACACGGACACGGATCATTAGGATTAATGTGTATATAAATTTTAATTACAATAAAATCTGACCTATTTACAGCATTTTTAGGTTTCAAACATGTCTAACAATATTCAATTTGCAAGGGCAGAAATAAGTTGATATCATAGATCATGAACACTCCTGAATCCTGACTATAATAAGTGATTTCCTTTCAGCTTCATAAAGTGCACTTGTTAGTCTCTCAATTATAACTTCAGAAACATATTTTTGGCAGATTATAGACTTTCAGACTGTAGTTACAGTTTCATAAATCCGTTGTGACAATTTTAGGTACACTTTCACACTTAGAGATATTTTGATAGCGTCTAGAAAAAAAAAACATTTGGCATGAAATTTGCTATAATTGTCGCACCCGAAATATGCTGAGGTTGAAGATTTTAGATCCATTAGTAGTTTTGAAATGCTCAATTTAAGTAATGCCACTGCACTGCTTTGCACTGATATTAAAAATGTAGAAATTGGAGTTATTACAAGAGGGTATAATAATTAAACCAAAGTAAATATGGAGGAAATCAAAATATTAATTAGATTTATCACAAATTACATGTACTGCCGACCTCGATTAGATGAACGAACGGTTTCCTAATTGATGGATTAAGTTTTAAAAACAGTGACACTGACCTGCCTGAGTCGCCAGATCTAACTCTTTTAAATATCCTTGCTTTTCGTACGATGTATATTTAGGAAGGACATTTTGAAATTTATTAAGTGTGTAGAAATGCGTAACTAAGGTTTCATGTGTTAGAAAATACTAATCCGGTACAGAAATTTAATTCGAGTCGTTTAATAAATATCAGCAACTCGTTTAATTAATGAATTTGTCGTATTATTCGTTTCTTTTGCAGAGAAGTAGACAGGGAATTTCTTAAATATTCGGTGTGAAAAATTTCAAAGTGCTTAAAAGAGCGGGTTTGGACGCATGGGGCATGGATATTTGCAATATTTTAATAACATTCCACTCGTATTATCGAAAGGGACGATGTTCATAGTTACTAAATTGGCCCATACAAAATAATATTGACCAAAATTCACCAATTCTCTTTTCTCTCTTTCCTAAAAAAAATGTTTACTAAATTTTTTAGTTTGTATCTCAATTTTAAATGTCATTGACATGAAAATGTTCCCTTTGTTTCAGTCCCTTGCTCTTGCATATACTTTGATCTCTTTCCGTATTTTGTTTAATTTCTAAATAAACGTTAATAACATAGAAAAAATGAAAGATGAACCTGGATATGTTTCAACATGAGAATTAAGAGAATAATGTTCTGTGGAAAAAAACAAGAGCAACAAAGCATGCTTCAAAGGTATGTAGCATACTTATTATGTCCACCACTCTTAAGTTATCAAAACAATAATCTCAGCGAATTAAAATGGGAAGAAGATTAAAGGTGGTAACACAAGGGTAACCAACCTAGGTTGTTTTCTGTTGTGTTGAACAAGATCCGTTATGTTATAAATAGTTTGGAAAAATACATTTGGAGCCGCCACATCCGGACTCAATGGACGCTCTGCAGATCACTATTGAAGCAATGTATTATCTTCACATTGTCAGATCGTAGAAACAATATAGTGCAAGGTTAAGAAATATATTATCGTGCTTAACCGTAAGCACTATCATGATCTTTGCTTGGCTTCCTACACGTCTTATAAAGACTCCAGTCCATATCATAAGGAAGACAGCGTTCGAGATCAGGTGGTTGTATCTTTCTCTCTGTCTATCTCTCGTTCCCTCTTCTGTAACGGAACGTCGACCAAGCGATAATGGTGACAAAGTGGAACTAAACATACACCTTTAGTTGCATAACAGTGTACAAAAAAATTGAAAGAAGATTCGAAGGCATAAATGAACTACTAAAAATCGTAATGTTTAGAGAAACACTGATAACCTTTACTATGTTTCACAGGACGTAATGTCATGTTTGTCAGGATGATCCTGTTGCAAGAAGTGTGTCAAGTGCAAGAAAACTCTTTTCCTTTCAGAAGAATCATATTGAAAATAATGTCTGTCCCTAACATCTGTAATACTAATTTTGGGTTTATCCCTTCTGCATGGACCACATTCATAATTTCTCAAATAAAATTCCAACCTTGTATTCAAACCGTTAACTGAAATAATCAAATTTGTCATTAATATTTTCGTTCAGGTGGCTGGCCACCGACTAGAACAAGGAGAGGGGCAACAAGTCCTTATCTGAAAACGCCTCCTTCGTTGCTACTGAGATGGTTAGAAACGTGGCCCCTTATGAAAAGATAAAAGTCTTTTTTTTGCTTTAGAGTTAATTTTCAATATATATTCTCATGGTTTATATTTCTAGTTTTCTATATAATAATAATCGACCGGATATGTGTGCTTAAATTATCAAAAATATTTATTTATTTGTATGTGTAAAATGTCAAAATCTGTGCTTAAAGTTTCAAAACATATGTTTAAAATGAACAAAACATTTCATAACTACCTGCTACACTTCGACTCATTTGAAAGACTGCGATTAAATGGTCGTAGGAGATAAAACAGAAAATACATCAAATTTGGTAGTTCTGGAACACAGCTTACTGCAAATAATATATTGTAGTGTGTACATATCCTAGGCTAAATGAAAATTTAAAAGAAGAACAAACTGTTGCTGGTACTTACATGGATATTATTCTCTTGCGTTTTAAGATTTAAAAACAGAAAGGAATGTCGATGGTCAGTTAGAACAGTTTTATAACACACACACTGTTCGCGGCCAGATGTCTGTGAGAAGTTTGGGCAGACCATTGTCCCTCACGAACAAAAGTTTAGCAAAAACTTGGTAAACTTGATTTTATATGGGCCAGTCTAGTAACTTTTGACTTCGGCCCGTCTCGATTCGCCCGTTTACAGCCAGTTACAATCGACATGCTCCTACCGGGATTCGAACCCGGGACCTTCGAGTCGTTGGCCTAACGCGTTAGACCGCACGGCTACCCGGTCGGCAACAAAAGTTACTTATAGCTACGGGCTGAAGAATGAGCAGACTTCAGCTATCTTCCGAAGAGGGCAACTTCGGGAAACTTCGACAGTGCAATATCAACATTACTTACAACACTTAGTTTGACAAGACTAAGAATAATGACAACAAGTTGTTCCTTCCTCTCATCGAAGGGTAGTTGATAATTTTGACGTTACCATGAAAACCATATGTTGAGAGGAAGGGCCAAATAGTCACTAATTTCACAAACACCCATGCCTCTACCGGGACTCGAACCCGGGACCTTCGAGTCGTTGCCCTCACGCCTTAGACCGCACGGTTACCCGGTCGGCACCTGCATGCACGTGGCTATTAAAATATTAAATTTATTGAAATATTAAAATTTTCAGAAATCCCTATTGCCTGATGAAATGTTGACTACCGCAGCGAGAAACCTCTCTTCGAATACTCTTCAAATTTCAAATATTGTCAGTTCCAATATAAATAAGAGAAAGCGCACGCACGGCTGCGATGCTAAATATTTCATCTGAGAGTAGAGTTTTAAAAAGATGAGAAAAAACTATGTAGCCAATGTCATACTATCTTGACTAAGGAAATTGTTTTGAGATCTCTCTTTCTTATCTTTGGCAACAACGTAGCACGTTCAAGGGGAAAAAGAAGCTTTTTAACTATTGTCTGTCTGTATGTGTGTTTGTTTTAGTCTGCACGTCACGAGTTCGAGTACTGAAGTCTGGCAGAAGTGAGTGAGTGTTTGAATGATATCTTATTTAACTGGGATCTAGTAGGGAAACATATGACTTTATCTACAGCCACTTGTGGTCTGTCTGTAACTGTATATGTGAGTATATGTCTAAACATCACGAGCTTAAACTACAAGCCCAGCAGCGTTAACAATTCCGAAGATTCATTTATTTCTGGTATCTCCATATACAACTCGGAGACTGTTTTACATTGGAGCTTAGCAACAACAACAAGCATGAACAATAGCAAAGGAAATTAAACGGAAACGGACATAACCTTAAAACAAGATACGATCCAGACATTTGCATAATAATAATTTTATGAAAACTTCAGTCAGAATGACCGTCTCCAGGAATGGAACCCTGGACCTCCGGAAAACGAATCCAACGCCAAAGCATTGAGCCACGGCCGCTCGGTGTTTCATTTCATATCGCTTTCGTTTCACAAAATGTTCGTTACCGTTGACATGGATGAATTCTACCTGTTGCTTCCTGAGGGAATGAGAGTATGATAAAATAAAACCCTGAAGTACACAGAGTTAGGTATTCGAAAAGTCGGCGCATCAAGTTTGTAAACATTGTTACTTTTATTTCCTTTTATTTAGTTATGAAACAAAGATTCACTTAAATTAGAAAAATAAATGCATATGTACGAGTTCCTAAACTTGGTTCCGTTGTTTCAATAATCCTACTCTTCATTGTGACGCGTTTCGCCTTTTCCACTATGCACACAAAACAACTGAATAGATAATGAGTGAATGTTGATGTGCATATGAAGTGAGCCTATCATCTCTGCACTCTAAAACCGCAGGGAGCAGTCACCAAACAGGTTTTTTCATACGGAGATGTTTATTGTTTTCTGCCTCATTTCTTTTGCTGCTGATTGATTTTTGTGAGGCGACATAAAAGGAATGTAGCCCAAAAGAAGATATTTCTTCGGAATAAATGCAATACTGCTACCAAGATTTGATTGTGTATTACCATAACTGCCGTATTTGTAAATCGAAATTCCAGGAATTTATCACTATTAAATGTCGCGAAAGAACACCCCCCTTAGGGGGGGGGGTGTCCAGAGATTTTCCTTAGGAGGGTGTTGTCGAAGTCTAGGGAGGGCGTTAGGGGGTGTTGGGAGGTGTAGCGTACTCCTTGAAGCCTACATACTGCTCAATAGCTGGCGGAAGCTGGGGAATCGAAAGTAAAATTAACCCTTCACCTTCACCGAGAGCACTATTAACTAAGTTAATAGAGGATACTGTTTATATGGGCCTGGTGATTGTGCAAGTTATATTATCCACGGAGTTTGCAAACAACAAATACTCAGAGTACGGAAAAATTACATCATCATGTCAAATCTGCTAGAGGAGTGGCATAGGTAATAGATGCCGGAACCTGGGGGCTGAGAACCCTTCTCTCAATACTTTTGTTTTGGATCCCCTCAATGTTTCAATTATATTTTGACACAGTTTCTTTAAACTATTTTTCCTTCCTTTAGTTTCGAAAATTAACGTTTTGATTGTTACTTCCATTAATTCTCTAACACGTCAGGCCTTCCCACGGTGTAGTAATGCACGAAGCAAAGTGGTAAGCACATTTTAAAACCTGTATTTTCTAATAAAATTCAAATACTTCTGGTTAACTGAATTATACTACAATACGAGGGGGTTTCCAAAAGAAAACGGAATCATTCTCTGGTGGCCGGATCCGTTGCAGTACCTGCTTCCGCCGCTAGCTGCCTCTTGCTGGGATCCTTTTGCATCAGTCTACCGACTAGCCCGTTGTCGAGTGAAGTCGTGATGCCACGCAATAAATATTTTTGTTAAGCGCCTCTTGCTTGTTCGGCGATTTTTGTGATGACTGAAAACTGGAAACAACGCGTGAGGCTATGAAATTCTGTTTTCTGTTTGGGGGAAACAGCGGTAATGCTTGAAACGGCTTACAATGAAGCTGTTCTGGGAAGAACAAAACTTTACGAGTTTTTTCTTTTTTGCTTCAAGGCCACGCTCAGGGCGACCCTCGACCTCCCGAACGAATGAAAACATCGCCAGAACTGGTGGAATGATTATGGAAGACCGTCGCAGAACCACTGATAAACTTGTTGATTTGTTTGGTGCGCCAGGAGTTCCTGCCAACGGACTTTGAGCAAGAAATTGCAAATGAAAAGAGTTGCAGAAAAACACCTGCCCCAGCAGCAGACAAAACCTTGATTGCGACACGATTTTTAATGGAAAACAACATGATGCAGCTTTTGCACCCGCCATATTCACCCGAACTTGCTCCGAGTGAATTTTTTTTATTCCCCCAAATGAAATAAATTCTCAAAAGAAAAGGTTTTGCACATGTGGAAGAGGTGAAGAAAAAACGACGTAGCCATTAAAAGGTATCACTTAGCAAGTTTCAAAACTGCTTCGAAAATGGAAAACTCGTTTAGACCGGTGCGTTTCATTTAATATACTTTGAAAGCGATTCAAGTTCTAGCACCCAAAAATAAATACAAACAATTTTATTACAAAATTCGGGTTTCTTTTGGGTACCCCCTCGTATTTGTGATCTCTCTCTCTCTCTCTCTCTAGACACACACACCTACACCTACACACACACACACACACACACACACACACACACACACACACACACATACATATATATATATATATATATATATATATATATATATATATATATATAGAGAGAGAGAGAGAGAGAGAGAGAGAGAGAAAAATGCCGAATTTTAGTCTAGATAATCCGGAGAGGCAAAATATAGCAAGATATCTGCATCACACACAAGATTTCCTATACCAGGCTACGTACAGGTTTGTTGCTCAGCCATGATCAATCTGTACAGCCGATAATAGACGGAAAATCGTGTCTACCCCTCGTTAGCACTTCCAGGGTACAGAAAATCCTTTTAATGCAATTTCAAATAGTTTTGTACGGATAATACACAGTTCCACTCCTGTGTACGATCCTTACGATCCCACAGACTACAAACTACGTAAACGAATTTTCCTTCTGCGTAGTAAAAACTAAATGTAGACTGGTTGGTGATGGCGCGTAGTGGCTGAGAAGCAATTACCGTGTACTACAAGCAAAATAACGGTTTGTGATACTGGCCACCGAGTAAATAAAGTGAAAATAGTCACTTTGTGCACTGTAGTGAAGAAGTGAACTGTTTGTGAACTCAGCAGAATGTGCCTCTCTGATATTTAGTTTTCTAATTAACACATTTGAAGGTAAGTTTGTTTGTTTGTTTTGTATACATTTGGATTCTGCAAAACAACTTTTCCTATTTATTTTTACAACGATCTGTGGCAGGTGCTATGTAATTCAATATGGTCTGGAATTTGTTAAAGAAAATTTGGGGTGGTTTTCTAGATCACCACACAGACAATGCGGAGCACAACCTAGAAATTCTAGACCACAATGTGTAGTATAGTCAAAATAATCTAGATCACCGTACAGGCAATCAAGTGCATGACCCAGAAATTCTAGAAAAGTTTATAGAAGTCGAAGGCGTGGTCTAGGAAATCTACAGAAATATCCAGAAAAAACGGAACAACCGCTAGAAATTCTAGAATACCGTTCAAAATGTCCAAGGTGTGGTGCAGAAAATCTAGGCCACCGTCAAGAAAACCAGGAGTACTGACAAGAAATTCTAGACCACCGCTTAAAAATCAAAGGTACAGTCTAGAACATCTAGACTCCCATCAAGGAAACAAGAAGCATGGCCAAGAAAATCTAGACAACAGCTAAAGAAATCAAAGTTTAAGCCTAGAAAATCTAGATTACTGTCAAGAAAACCAAGAGTATAGACAAGAAATTCTAGAAATTAAAGGTATGACCTAGAAAAACTAGACCACCGTCATGAGAATCTAGAACCCCACCCTGTCAGTTCTGTACCAAACATACGTACAGGTACGTCTGCGCTATCCTTGCTACCTTGGTTCTGTTCCTTGCAACACAGTACAGAAAATCTTGAGCCCCAACACAGAATGCAGTCCTCCTGCCGTGGCATGTGCAGCGCCAGGAAAGCCGCCTGTAACCGGAATCTACGTTTTTTCCTTCTAAATGCAGTCAATTTTTCTCTCAGTGCACTTATTACAAACAAGAAAATTACTTCTGGGGGTCGCCGGGCAGAACGCACCGTACAAGTGGGTCGCGGCATGAAAAAGGTTGAGAAACGCTGCGTTGGATCGATCCCTGCTCATGCCATGTGCGCTTTGTGGTGGACAAGCACCGTGAGCGCATGGGCGGATTTAGTAGAGATGCCCTGGGGGTGTAATGCAATTTATTTTATGGATAACAAATTGCAAAGCTATCGTTTAGAACGAAACACTTAAAATCACTCAGAAATGATTGAGGGGCAATGGCCTCCATAAATCCGCCCATGTGTATGCAAGCCTTTTCTCAGAGATCTCTCGTTTTCTCCCACTTTTTACTCATTCCACCATTTAATCCCATCATCATTCATCATGCCTAATCCAAAGTTGCCTAAAAGGCCTTAAAACTAAATTCAAAATCCAATTTAAATTCAATTTTATGTATGCACGCACTGTCTGTTATTCTGAAAACGGAAGAGAAAATGGGACACGAGCTTTATTTGGGAAGAACAATTCGCGAGAATGGCGCTGTGTAAAATATATGTGCGTGGCGTGACAAGGATAGAAATATAGTGAAATTATTGTAGGTTGATGTGACAACTTAGCAGTGAAGGTAGAATCTTTTGCTGGAAGTCAAAAAGTAAAGCATCAATTGACGTGCACTTTAAATTTTCTGTATAATGCCAGAATAAATTTTGTTATTTGAGATTATACCTACATATACTAGTTCACCATACTGCAGATATAGGAGTTTAATAAACAAATATTGGAAAGTTAAGAAACGTCCAATCATAGGTTCAAGTTCGTGGGGTTTATTGAACAGAGTTGTTCGGTTCCCAGTTTGCAGATTTTTTTACGAACTACTTGACCTGGCTCCCATCTAAAGAGGGCCAACATGTACAGAGGGCGTAGCCCACTCTCGCGCAGGCGCATATCTCGAACTATAAGTAAGAGCGTCAATCGTTTGTTCGTCAACTGGCAGCTTAGTCTTGTGATTATCGCATAGAGAACTAATTCAGAAGTCCCGAGTTCAAATCCCGTTCTTCTTTTTTCGTTCAAAATGTATTTTTCTAAGTTCAAATTTATTATTAACAATTGCTTTCTTGCCTTTTTCGTAGATTATGTACAGTTTAATTAGTGAGCAAGAAAGTTACCATGGAAACGTGGAGTTTAGCTACTAAAAGCTAGAATGTATATAAACCCACCCGGGTAGGATGCACACCGAGCGAAGCGAACTGGGACAACGGTGCGTCCGAATTTAGCTGGGTGGCTTCATCCGTGAGGGAAGGGGGGTACGCAGCCGCCGATTAGCGGAGTGCATACGCAAACGTGCTCTTTACGTACAAGTGCTGTTCACTTTCTATTCCACATTGTTTCCATGTGGGCTCTCCTTAGACGGGAGCCAGGTCCAATGATTCGTAAAAAAAACACCCATTTTGCCAGAACTTATGCCATGGTTCGAGGCTCAGGAGTTCATTTAAGCACATTCTAACAATATTGTTTCTGATGATGTTCAATAATTGTATTGGAGGAGGATTGGAAATAGAGTCATCATTTGTCTTTCTGAGAGGATAATTACTCACATCTGAAAAACTATTTTATGCAGAAAGTTTTGGAGACGTCCGCTATACAGAGGTTCTTACTTTAAAAGCAAACATTATTAAGCTGTCAGTGTTCTTGTTCATATAGTACACTACTGACAGAGTTTACTTCCAATAAAATCCAATACTGTTCTACAGGGAATATGAAACTGTCAGTTATCGGACGTTTCACTGCAATAATAATAATAATAATACATATTCCTATAAGCGTGCCTTATAGAATGTGTTCCGAAATTCGAAAAAAATGGTTCAACTACTGAAGATGTGTCTCAGCGACCCCATAAGCACAGTACGGCTTGGTAATAATGAGGTCATACAAAGTAAACAAATGTAAATGCTTGGGAGCATACGTAACAAGAAAAAATGAGGTCACGGAAGAAATAAAAGTCGCTTATTATCGGGGAACGCATGTTTCTATTAAGTTAAAATACTTCTAGCATCGCGATTAATATCAAGGAAATTGAAACTGAAAATATACAGAACGGTTATTCTGCCGGTAATATCTTATGGTTGCGATAGTTGGAGTACGACCCTAGCAGATGAACATAAATTACGTGTGTTTGAAAATAAGGTTTTGAGAAATATATACGGGCCGAAACGGGACGAGACGACTGGAGAGTGGAGGAGACTGCATTATGAAGAATTCCACGGACTGTGCGATTCACCAGATATTGTAAGAATAATGAAATCGCGACGACTAAGGTGGGCAGGCCATGTAGCTCGGATGGTGGAAAAACGAATATTATATTCTGTCCTGGTTGGAAGGCCGGATGGAAGGAGACCATTGGAAAGACCGAGACGTCGTTGGGAGGACAATATTAGAAGAAATCTTCGAGAAATAGGTGTTCGTGATGAAAATTGGCTTGATATTGCCCAGGATAGAATCCAGTGGCGAACGTTTGTTACTGCAGGGATGAATTTGCGAGTTCCATAAGCCATAGAGTTAGTTAGTTATAAGCGTGCCTTTGAACTTCCACGGCACAAAGGAACTGCATAAGCTGTTACTCTTTTTCTCATTTTCATGGATTTTTGTTATTTCTGATAGAGGGCACTAATTTGTCCATAAGTTATTGAATAAAGAAATTTTAGCGCGCAGTTTGGTTTAAACAACTTACAGGACGAATTTGGCAATTTCCAAAGATGAACTTCGTAATTCATGACATCTGTCTTTAGTTGGCCAGATGGAGTAGAGGAGAAGTGCTGGACTTTCAAGTACTAAAGCAAACCAACATAGGTTCAACCCTGTTCAAGCTAAGTATTTTTACAAAGCGGTCGTGAAGAATCTAATCATAACTTGACATACAAAACCAGGAAAGTTAAGAACACGGCATTGATCTGAAGGATCCAATTTTCATGTTATTATTCTAAGAAAGAAACACTATAGCATTTGTTAAGCACGTTTTGGTGAGAGTCATCTGTGGGGTATTGCTAGCGTGCTGGACTTCTAATTTGAAACCCTGGGTTCGATTCCCCACCAGCCAGTTTCTTTTTCGCATACACTGATATATTCAAACAGAGATTCATCTACAGGTTGTGGAGAACTTACCAAGCATCACTGGTCAGAATCCGAGTAAACAATGTGTGTGTTGTTTAGCATATTGATAATGTAGTTTTCATGTTTTTCATTGGTCTTTCTCTTTTTCTTGATATACTGTTATCGTGTCTTCGCTGCGTGTTTCTCTTCTTCTCTCTATCTATTTATCTTTATTTTTCTCTTAGTTTACACACACTCTCTCTTTTTGTGCGTGTTCCAGAGCCAATTTCGGGTCACTATCGATGACCCGGTAATAGGGCCTAAACCCAACATAAGTGACCGGTAACCCGATTGACCCGGTCTGGAAAATTTATTTAACTGGGAATTTCGGCGTCGTATTTTTTGTGTTCTCGGGGTAATATCTCTGATCCTGGTCACCTCTGAAAGAAACACTATTCAAACGCAACGAAAATAATTAAAATCTCTCCTTCATCCTCCGCGTTATCAGATCTACATGGAATCATCGCATCAGGATGCGTTCGAATCTTAAACCTGATGACACAGTCCAAAACCTGACCAAAATCCCCCAACAGCCGGTGACTCGTTTCAGCTCTGCCATGTTCATTTCATCTGTGCGAATTGTTATACACACTAGTTCATTAATGTTGTAATAGAAGGTATGGCCTACGGTATCTACTTGGTTTGTTACAATCAGTGATTCCGCCAAACCTTGATCTCTGTGGGGGGTGTCAGCCACAAATCCTCGAGACTACCCACCAACTTTAACTTTTTTGCGGACAAAAGTTGATAGAAATCGTGCAAAACTTTACGTCCACCCTCCCAATTTTTACTTTACACCCACCAATCTGCAAATCCTGGCAGAATCTCTGATTACAACGTATTCGGAACCAGTATATTTAATAAGCACCCCCGAATTCGCAAGCAAACAAAGCATGTGTGTTACACTTTTGACATTATAATAGATGTGCCTCAAAATTCTGGAGTTTCACTGGAAATCATGACTATATAATCTGACCACCAAGTTTGATCTCCATTTTGAAAGTGTCTTAATGAATTTTTGAAGCACCCCTTATATATTCGAATAACCCTGAACAAATATAAAATCCAAAAGTCACTTCTATCTTGCTGTTAGATTTGTGGGAGCTGAAATATTTTAAATTCCATATTTTTACCTGTACTTCCTCTTCTTCTTCTTCTTCTCTCTCCCCCTTTGTCTCTCTCTCTCATATCTCTGCCTCTGTCTAAAAGACATCCATCGGTTTCAATGTTTCATTGTATGTGTTTAAATTTCTCCTTCCATTAACTTATGTATATTGATTCGTCTGGCTTTTATTTTTTCATTTTATCAATACTAATACATGTCTATTTTGAATAAGAAAACGTGCTAAATGATGTTTGCTGATTTTAGTACGGGCGAGACGAAGGAAGGAGAAAGATTGGGTCTATTTACCAGACACGATTATAGGATAAGAAGGTGCCATTTTGGTTGCCTAGCTGCACAGCGGTCGCTGTCGTATTTTTTTAATTTTTTATTATTTTATGTGAAGTGTACGAGTAAGGAAACAGCCCCGGAAGGCTTCATTGCGCGGAGGACGGAATGCAGCTGGCAACGGCAGCGGTCAGTACTGCAGGAAGTCAGAGGGTCAAAATGCCCGGGTTTGGACTGTAGACTGCCAGAACACCGACACGGCAACTCCAACGGACCTATACGCTGTCAGTCATTTGCAGGAGAGGACAAATTTGAAGAATTGCAGAATGAACTAACAAGGATTAAGTGGGACATCATAGGACTATCAGAAGTGTGGAGGAAGAATGAAGAACAGTTGGACCTACCGTCATGGCACACGTTCTACTTCAACGGAATGGAAAATGGAAAACCGACAGGCGTTGGCTTTATAATTAATAACTACCTGAAGACACGGATCACAGAAATTGAAGGAATTTTAGATAGAATCGCACGGACAGTAATGAAGATAAACAAGAGATACAATATGGAAATTATACAAGTGTATGCTCCAACAACATCACACCCGGAGGAAGAAGTCGAAGACGTATAGGAGAATATACAGAAGATTTTGAATAGTAGCAAATCGCATTACAAAATTGTAATGCCAAAATAGGAACCAAGCAGAGCAGTGACACAAAAGTTGGAAAGTTTTGAATTTTACAAAAGAAACAAGAGAGGAGAGAAGTTAGTGGAATTCTCAGAAGCCAACAGACTGTTCATTTCCAATACATTTTTCAAGAAACCACCCCAGAGGAAGTGGACATGGAAATGTCCAAATGGGACCTAAAACGAAATATACTCCGTTCTAACGAGTAACAGGAAAATTCTGCAAGACGTGTCTGTTCTGAACAGTTTCAAAGTCTCGAGTGATAATAGGATGGTGAAATGCAAGCTGAAACTAAATACTAGACTTGAGAGAAAGAAGCTTATCAGAGGAGAACTACCACTTTTAGATCTGGAAAATCTAGGGAAAAGCAGAAAGACATTTGAGATAGAACTAAGAAACAGATTCAGCGCCTTGGAAGAGTTAGAGGATGAAGAATACATCAGTAACAGAAATAAAATACTGACCGAGATAATAAGAGAGACAGCCGATGAAATAGCAGGCACTAGAAAGAAGAAAGATAGCAAAATCTCATAAGAAACTAAGCTCTTTATGAAGAAAAGAAGCGAAATGAAAGAAGAGTAAAATTGCATAAAGAGGATTGAGTACATAGAACTGAAAAAAAAAACCGTCAGGGAAAAAAAAAATAAGAGAGGATGTACGAAGATATGACGAAAATCTTGAAAGAAATACAATCGAGGAAAACAAGAGCTTGAAGAAAACCAATCAGCACCTTATGATAGGGAAAAGGCAAATAATTGCAGTTAAGACCAGACGGGACCGCAACACGAAATAAGGAAAAATTTATCAAAATATTTCAAAATTTGTACAGTCAGTTGTACTACTCCGAAGAAGAGCTAGGAAATGAAGACTCAGAGGCAAATGATGTAGATGTCCCAGACGTAATGAAAGAAGAAGTGGATAAAGTACTTCGAGGGATGAAGAACGGAAAATCACCAGGAGAAGATGGACTCACAGCAGAGATGTTTAAATGGGGAGGTGAAAAAATGAAAGAGGAAGTTACGATGTTATTCTCGATGTGCTTGAGGAAGAGAGAAATACCCAGAAGTTGGAACAATGCCGTTATCATTTTGTTGCACAAGAATGGGGACAAAGAACGCGTCGAAAACTACAGACCAACTAGTTTACTGTCAGTTCTACCCTATACAAAATATTCGCCGTTATTTTAAGTCGTATTGAACGGGACTTAGATTTTAACCAAGGGAGGGAACAAGCTGGATTTCGTCGTGGATTTAGCACAGTGGACCACATATAAACATTGAATGAAGTTATGGCAAGTACTAATGAATATGAACTTCCACTGTGTTTGGGATTCTTAGATTTTGAAAAAGCTTTCGATTCGGTCTCCTTGGTAGCAGTACTTAAATCACTTAATCATCAATTCATCGAAAGTGCATACATCAAGTTACTGCGAAACATTTACTCGACTGCTACATCTATCATTAGACTTTATCAAGAAAGTGAAAAATTTAAAGTTGGAAAAGGGGTAAGGCAAGGAGATTCAATTTCTCCAGGAC
>JAGDQP010005408.1:2770-21707 GCA_022664845.1 Lepisma saccharinum | reverse complement strand
TAGATTTTGAAAAAGCTTTCGATTCGGTCTCCTTGGTAGCAGTACTTAAATCACTTAATCATCAATTCATCGAAAGTGCATACATCAAGTTACTGCGAAACATTTACTCGACTGCTACATCTATCATTAGACTTTATCAAGAAAGTGAAAAATTTAAAGTTGGAAAAGGGGTAAGGCAAGGAGATTCAATTTCTCCAAAACTGTTTTCTGTTGTCCTGGAGAGCGTCCTAAAATTTAAACTGGAATGAAGTTGGAATAAAAATTAATGGCGAATATCCTCATCACCTACGATTCGCTGATGATATAGTTCTATTTGCATCAAATGCAGAAGAACTACAAACCAGAATTGATGAACTGAGTAATGGGAGTTCGAAAATAGGCTTTAAAATGAATTTATGTAAAACGAAAGTAATGTACGATCAACGTGGTGGAAAGGAAGAAGTAAAGATTAACTCTGAGAAAATAGGCATAGTTAATGAGTATGTTTACCTAGGCCAACTTAAAACATCAAATGCCAAGTTAACTGACGAAATTATTAGAAGCTGTAAAACGGCCTGGAATTCGTTTGGAAGACCACTTTATTTTCAAAAGTAAACTACCAATGTGTCTGAAGCGTAAAGTTTATAATCAGTGTGTCTTACCTGTGATGAAGTACGGCTGTGAAACTTGGACATTGAATGCGCAAAGGACTTAAAGATTGAGAGTCACACAAAGAACAATGGAGAGATACATGCTAGGAATAACCAGGAGGGACAGGAAGACAAATGAATGGATTCGCGCACAAACAAAAGTAGAGGATGTAATCAAGACTGTTAAAATGATGAAGTGGAGATGGGCCGGTCACATAGCTAGACGAACAGATGGAAGGTGGACGAGAAATGTACTACATTGGATTCCTAGAGGAAAGAAACGATCGAGACGTCGAAATGTAAGATTGGTAGATGAAATCAAGCGTTTCTCAGAAGCTGGTAGCAGCACATCGAGATATGTGGAAAGAAAAGGGGGAGGCCTTCATGCAGGAGTGGATGGAAATGGCTGAATATTATATATATATATATATATATCATAAAATAAATTGACATGTGCACTTAATAAATAAGAGCCAAGCATATCATTCAAAATTTATTTATGTGTAAACACTTCTATAACATCTACTTCTTTGTGCCCTTCCCTCGTAAGGGTTAATCATTGTTGGTAAGCTGTTTGGAAATCTGGTTATCTAAAATGTAATGTTTACTATTGAACAGGCTTTGGTGTTGGGAAATTTGAATATCTTTATAATAATACAGCAACTAAATATTTAACTTCGCTCTTTTACCAGTCAGTAAGTTCTTGCACCGAAACTTCCTTACACCGAATCTTCCGTGCACCGAAACTTCCTGACTAGGTTTTTTTATATTACTATATATAAAGTACGTAGAATGTAGGAAATTGCAAGTTGAAGTTCAAACGTAGAATATGCAGCGTAATCTTTTAGTTACCCAACGTAGAGCTTGTCGGCCGAGCTGAGCTTGACTCACTTATCCCTGTTCACAAATCAGACCGCGGATTTCCCATCACTTTTCACCGCACGGTTTATTGCTGTATAGATTTTGTCCACGAATTTTACGTGATTATTAATAACGATGGTTCTTCAATAGGTCTGGCATGCCCCATTGTATAATGTGTGAATTCAATTATTTTATAATTGTAACTCAGGGGAAAATACTCCAAAGTTGATATTTAAGCATAAAATGTGTCAAAATATGTAAGAATAAATAAGCCCATATGTTATAAGAATCACTTTGTTTCCGACAAATATAATTTCTAAATGGGATTACATTTAATAAATTTATACAAATATTTAATTAAATAATTATCTTGATCATAATAATTAGAACAACCCAGGCCCTGTCTGGTTATCTTCTGGTTACGTTCCCGAACTTAAAATCAGCATTCGGCTAGTGATAGAGTATTAATTTTGTTCAGTAGCAGCATAGGGCAATGGAAACATTACTTAAATAGTTTTTCGCTTTTCTTTACCAAAATTTTATTATTTTCGAATTTCAGTGAATATTTTGTGACATATTATGTTTGAACCGTTAAATATTCTAAACTTAAAATTCGTAAATTAGGTAATAATTCACAATGTACTTAATTAATATCCTCTTCCTCCATACTCCACAGTGAGACCGGATTATAAGTAATGACGTAGAGTATGAAAAGGCTCCTGGTAACATCACCGTGTTCAATATTAGCGTGCTGCTTCATTGAATTTTTAAAATTATTTTAAAGATATTTTAGGCAACTTTAGCTCAGGCCGAATGGATGATGATGGAAGAATTAGTATAATGAAGAAACTTTGAGGAAAAGGGAGAATCCCGAGAAAACCAAGGCACGTGGTGTTTGTCCACCACAAAGCCCACATGACAGGAGACGGCATCGAACCAAGGACCCCTCGTACCAGAGATAAGCGCTTAACCACTGAGCCTTCGCGTGCTGTCTCATCTAAACTAAATTAGTACCTAACTTACAAATACTTACTTTAAAGCATATAACAGTATATGTAGCCGGAAAAGGGATTCGAACCTGCCTATCTCCCGAATGCTGATTATAAGTCCGGGACCGTAACTAGAAGACTGCCAGACAGGGCCTGGGCTATTATAATTATTAAGATCACGATTATTATTTAATTAAATATTTGCATAAATTTCTGAAAAGTACTCCCATATAATAATTATACTTGTCGGGAAGCTGACTGATTCTGATCACTTATGGGCTTATTTATTCTTACATATTTTGATACATTTTATGCTTAAATATCAACTTTGGAGTATTTTCCCCTGAGTTACAATTATAAAATAGTTTAATTCACACATTTAAACAATGGGGCATGTCAGACCTATTGAGGAACCATCGTTATTAATAATCCACGTAAAATTTATGGACAAAATATATTCAGCAATATACCATGCGGTGAAAAGTGATGCGAAATCTGCGGTCTGATTTGTGGACAGGGATAGGTGAGCCATCTCAGCTCGGCCGACAAGCCCTGCGTTGCGTAACCAACAGATTGCGCTGTATATTCTACGTTTAACCTTCAACTTGCAATTTCCTAAATTCTACGTACTTTTACTATATAAATAAACCATTTGCGTTTGTAAAGTAGTATTGTTTATTGAAATTTCAATACGTGTCGATAACACGTGTGAGGCAAATGTGTGTATGACGCGTGTGTGTTATAAAACTGTCTCAGCAGACCATCGACATTTATTTTTGTTTTTAAATGTTAAAACACAAAGTATGTGTGTGTTTGTGTGTGAGAGAGAGAAGAGAGAGAGAGAGAGAGAGAGAGAAGAGAGAGAGTATTAGTATGATAAATAAATGAATGGATGTGGTGTTTGCATGAATGTGGGATGATTAGAATGGGTTTTCAGGAAAACATTCCATTAATTTAGTGTCGAGAAACTTCCTTCATTTCTTTCTAAGTTCTTCAACCTCTTTCTTTCATTTCTTCTTCCTTTTCTCTGAGGCGGGTATGAGGCCTCCTATTGGTCCCACTTGAGGGTTACCCCCTTTCTCATCTTTCATCCTCTCTAAAGATTTAAAATACCTCCAGAACATTTTTCCTGAAAGAAACTTTGTTAGAAAAAACTAACCAAAGAAGCCCTTTGGTGCTATTTCTCACAGATTATAACTTGGAATATAACATATCAACTTTTAATAGTAACTTTAATGTATTTATTAGGATTGTTTTATACGTTTGATGTATTCAATTATTATTTTCAACTTTTTTTTTCATTTAGGAACAGTTTCTTCAATCAGTGTCAGTAAGATCTTCATTCGTTCGCAAGAGAACGTTTATGTTATATTTTAACTCAATATGTTATATTTATATCTTCTATAAAATTAAATAACTGGTACAAAGTTTAAAAAGATCTTCGACTTTCTATTGGACTGGATAACTAAATAGCTGGCACAAACGTCTGCGAAAGTAACTGCTTCCGTCATCATCTCACGCCAGAACAAGACAGAAGTGTCGACGCTTAACTTTTGTTGCCGACCGGGTAGCCGTGCGGTCTAACGCGTTAGGCCAACGGCTCGAAGGTCCAGGGTTGGAATCCCGGCAAGGCGCCTGGATGTTTGTGGATTTTAACTGGCTTTAAATGGGCGAATTGGGACGGGCCGAAGCCAAAAGTTACTAGACTGGCCCATATAAAATCAAGTTTACCAAGTTTTTGCTAAACTTTTGTTCGTGAGGGACAATGGTCTGCCCAAACTTCTCACAGACATCTGGCCGTGGACATTTGTGAGTGTGTTATAAAACTGTTCTAACTGACCATCGATATTCCTTTCTGTTTTTAAATCTTAAAACGCAAGAAAATAATATCCATGTAAGTACCAGCAACAGTTTGTTCTTCTTTTAATTTTTTATTTAGCCTAGGATATGTACACACTATAATATATTATTTGCAGTAAGCTGTTCCAGAACTACCAAATTTGATGTATTTTCTGTTTTATCTCCTACGACCATTTAATCGCAGTCTTTCAAATGACTCCAAGTGTAGCAGGTAGTTATGAAATGTTTTGTTCATTTTAAACATATTTTGAAATTTTAAGCACAGATTTTGTCATTTTACACATACAAATAAATAAATATTTTTGATAATTTAAGCACACATATCCGGTTGATTATTATTATTATTATATAGAAAACTAGAAATGTAAACCATGAGAATATATATTGAAAATTAACTCTAAAGGAAAAGACTTTTATCTTTTCATAAGGGGCCACGTTTCTAACCATCTCAGTAGCAACGAAGGAGGCGCTTTCAGATAAGGACTGCTCCCCCCCCCCCCCCATGTTCTAGTCGGTGGCCAGCCACCTGAACGAAAATATTAATGACAAGTTTCATTGAGATTTCAGTGATCGCCCGAGGCACTTAAACTCATGCTAGTTAATGGAAGGAGGTTTGAATAAAAGGTTGGAACTTTATTTGAGGAATTATGAATGTGGTCCATCCAGAAGGGATAAACCCCTAATTTTATGTGCCTGGAATTCATATAACTGTGACAGTATACCTTTGCAGATAAATGATATTTTTTCTTCCATTTCATGGTTGATATAAGAACAGATGTAAAGCATAAACAGAGGACGGTTATTGACTTTTTTTTTTTTTACTAAAGATGAATGGATAAATGCAATAATCTACATTAGGTTCAGGAAGGTATATGGGGAGGAAGTTTTGAACAAGAACAATGTACGAAAAAGGTCCCAATAGATTTAAGGCAGCAGAAACCTCCATAGAGGACAAAATAAAGCAGTGACAGCAGTAGAGTGAAGTGACCGATGACAACCTGCAGCGAGATGATGACATGATTCGCACAGATCGGCGAATCACAGTTCACGAAATTGCTGGGACCATGAGTTGCGGACATGATACTGTCCAAAGGATTCTGAAAGACTTACGCTGCAGAAAAAAAAACTCAACTTGCAAGACCGAAGTATGAAAGAGTACTCAAAATTCTTGTCAATGTTTGAAGCCGATGAACAGTTTTTTTAAATGTTATGACTCAAGGTGAACCTTGGATATTCCAGTATGCCCCCGAGACTAAGTGGCAGTCGCTGGAATGGCGGCACAGCAGCTCACCTAGGACTAAGAAATTCAAAATCAGAAGTCCGGAGTCAAAATAATCGTTCTTGTTTTCTGGGAGAACAGAGGAGTCATTTTGCTGGACTTTCTTCAAGAGTATTGGCTGATTTTTGTTAGATAATCACGATGGCTAGAGACTAGTGAGAAACTACGTTCTTGAAGAAACTCCTACAAGCCTATCAGAAAAGAAATACCTGGGAGAAATCTTCGTGCTATCGAACAGGATCATGATGATGTTCGAACTTACAAGTCTCTAGACACACACCAATGTTTTGCACAAGTGGAACAGCTCTGACCGAAACCAATAAAACTTCCACAAAGCTCTATTTAATGCAATGAATGATGGTCATCGGAGATCTAGATTCAATGAACAGAAAATGTGGAAGATGTTATTAAATATGCTGTTACACTGACGACCTTGTTCGTTGAGGAAGTTCGGACGAGGAAGCTGATCACAAAATCGATAGTGTAATAGCAAAAAATCAGTAAAGCGTGCTCAAGGGCAGGCTGGTCGAGCAAGCTGGATAACATTTGGAGAGACTAAATTCTCTCGCAGCCTAGTGGGGAAATACAGTCGAGGAAGCTGATCAGCAAGCTCGATGGTATAATAGCGCAAACCAGTGTTCGATTTGAACAATTTTCAGAGAGGGTAAAGAATTAGTTAGATATGTGTTATATGGTATTTTGGAATCGTTCATATCTCAGGCTATAGATATATATCTGTAAACAGGGCTGATTTTTGCAGAGAGGGGGAAATCACAACCATCCCTCGCTACAAATCAAACACTGGCGCAAAGTATACTCGATCATCCTCGACGAGCATGCTTGTTGAGGAAGCTAATCAGTAAGCTCGATAGCGCGAAGTATACTCAAGTATCGTATACGAGCAAGCTCGTCGAGCAAACTGTTGAGCAAGCTGATCGACAAACTTCATAGTGTAATAACACCCTAAGTCTTGTTTCGTACAGTTCTACACATAGTTTCTCGAAAGTGATATCTAGAAATGGGTTCAACGATGGTGCAAATGTGTTGAATGGAAAGAAAATTAATTTGAATAGTGTTATTCTGTGTGCGAAGGATCATTGTATACATGCCTTTCAACTTCTGTGCATGAGCCAACAGGCATTACTTTGAGTTTTGTATATTCTTCCTACTACTAAGTGTAAGTTGAATTTTATTTATGACCTTCAGGCATTTAAGGCTCAGGCCGGGATAGGAGAGAGGGAAGGATATGGGAAGGTGTCTGCCAGGGCCTAAGTTGAAGGTACCATCCCGGCATTTACCTGTTGTGACTGAGGAAAAACTCTGAAGAAACCTTTTCAGGATGGTCGACTACGTGTACGTGTTCGCCACTACTTTTGACTTAAGTATCACCATACTGTCTAGTTCCTAAAATTCAATGAGAATGTGCAAGTGACGGTGGGGAGCTCTTTATAAGTGGAACCAAATACTTGCAGATTACGGATGAACTTGGCGGTGCTCTCCAAAAGGAATCAACTTGACCGACTAATATACTGGTTATCCTAGAAGGACATACATCTTGCCACAAATCAACGAGTTCATTGCCTAGTTCACAGAGGAACTCAATCAAGTCTTAATGTTAAGAGACTGCTTGGTTCATATGAAGAAAGTGATTAATAAACGTCTTACACTGAGAAAATTCTTACTCCAGCCGTAATCTCAAATCAGTTAATGTTTTCCAACGTAGGTTACAAAACTTAAATACATATGTTCCTCTGCTAGCACGTAGGAGAGACACGTTCATTCAACTTCGTGGTTGTTGTATCACAATTTCGTAGAATGGCTTTACAGTAATAACATTATATAGGAGACTACCTTCGTTATAATGTTGGAGTACCATATCTAATGATGGTTTAGCATGCCAAGATTTCTGAGACGTATGTTCCACCAGGTCTATTACTAGAGTTACCAAATAAGTCATGGCAATAATGTGACAGAGAAGGATGTATATATTATTATTGTATAATTAGTCTAATGGCTCACCAGGATTTTTTCGAATTGGTGTAAGGTAGGCTGGTGGCATTAAACAAACTACTTGCAAGTTATGTAACCACATTTTTGCAGGAAGCGTCATAGCCTACATATTTTCTGCGGAAATTAAATGCCGTAAATTCCAATGCAATTCTATACAATCGCTCGTAAAAGCACTATGTGCTTCCTTATTTAATTTATAAAGCACTTCGCTAAGTTGAGTTTTCTCTCGCACTCAGATAGCGCCTCCTTTTACTCGCCAAAAGAGAAGCTAACTTGACTAATTTCACTGTAAAAGACTAACTCGTTCAGTCTTGTGTTGTGCTTATAGTTTCAGTGTAAAATGGCTATACTCGCTGCACCTGAACTTTGATTAATTAAATAAATAAAGTATGTTTTGTAATTTAAAAGAGTCTCAAATGAAACAAGAAAAGTGAAACTTGTCACCTCATTAAAGCTTGGTTAATGATTTTGGTTGTACTGCATGTCATGTAGAGTGGAAAATCATACCTTAAATATAAAGGCTCAAATCCCCTACGCGGGAGGTAGTGAACAAAAATAGCAAAACAGCAGGTGAACTATTTGTGATATGCATTAAGATACGTCCTCGTGACTGTCCCTTTTTTTTTTCAAAATGATTCAAACTCTAGGATCACTACCAGAATTTTATCTTGTAATTTACCCAGAACTTACAAAACACAATGCAATGTCATTGTCAGCGACTTCGAGATTTTAGGAATTGTTGAGTAAAACGTCTTCAAAAGTAAAACAATCATAATTGAAAACTGTTCATCAAGTTTCGAAATTGCTGTCCATTAAATTTCATATACACTGTAAATACCAGAAAGTATGGTGTACATTTTGATAGAATTAATAATTTTAAAAATATTTTGAAGAGTTAATTTATAAAAGTGTGAGTGGGTGCAAGGAGTTGTCTTAATACACCCTCCAGCTATCTTTCTGCCTTTGTTTATTGTTTAAGAAGAAAACCTATGTGTTTCCGGAGCCTACAACATTATTTTTTCTCAGTGTAGTCTAAAGGATTTCAGTAGCAAGGACTGGAAGCAGTATGGAAATGATTATGGAAATCTGTTACTATAAGAAGAGTGTTGCATTGCATCAATACTAAAGAAAATATGAAGAGACTGTTGCAGTCCAAGAAGGAGTTAAATTATTTGTGTGTCTGAACAAACTCCAGAGCTGTTATTTCTATAAATTTACTAGCCAAGGTTCAGAGGTCGTTGGAGTGGTCCAGAGGTTTCCCCCCCTCGCCCTCCTGCGGGGTGTCGAATCAAAAAGCTAAAATAACTGTTAATAAATTCATAGTGAAGCCAAAATTCATATGTACCACTAAGAGGTAGTCAACCCGTCGAACAACTTTGTAGTATGGGTTGTGTGCATTGCTTTTAAATTTTCTATTATTTTTACCACAACCATTGGAATTCAATGGACAATTAGATGGTCGATTATCTCTGAAGATAATAATTTTAGAATCAAAGTGATATGATAACTTCTTAGTTCGGTTCAGTGTCTCATCATGTCCGAAAAATCATTCCAATCGGTCAAGCATTTTTGCGTGATGCTCACGTCCCTTTCAATTTTATACATAGAGATAGTAGCATTTGGTTCGTTTTCAAATTATGTTAATTTTAGACTTTGGTTGGCAAATAAATTAATGTTGACACTTTCCAATACCTGGGTTTTACCAATCATAAAAGTTGCATGAAAATGTAGTTTTTGAGGTATCAAGTAAATCGACGAATACGTTAGCGTTTACTTGTCTTTACTTCTATGGGAGTCGAGACTGCGTTTTCCGTTGTCCCTTCTACAGTTTAGAAAAAGAATTTAGTTAGTAATTGAAATGTGTTCTATTTGAGATACCAGACGGAATCTCATAAAATCCTCTCGAGAAAAAGATATATGAAAAGAAGGATGCTTTATGTATAAATAATGTTATTTCAAGACTACACGCACAACCGTATGGGAAACCGTATGTGTTCACTGATGTTATATGCCCATTATGATTGGTGGTGGTACCTCTTGCATATTACTCCGAATAACACTACTAGAAGCGTATTTTTCTATCGATTGAAGCGTTGATATTTGTGTTTGAGTGTTGTTGTATTATAGAAATTTATTCATACAAAAGCCTCTACGAGCCTGTATTCTTAAATTATTGTGTAGCCTCTACGAGCCACACAATCGTACAAATACATACACAATCGTACCTATCTTAAATTAGTGAAAGTCGCTCCTACTTTCTTGAAATTTCACTGTCATTTAGTACAGTGTTTTTCTTTCATAGGGAGGGGTCACTATCGAGTTGAGCGTTTTAAGCTTTTTTGCTTTAATTTTCAATTTGCTTCGCTTTGTTTTCTCCGCTAATCCACATGTTTGTAAGTACGGGTATTTAAAACCTAATATATATATATATATTTTCGTTGTTAGTGTACTCTTCTTGATAAACATTCCCTGTAATAGACTTGCGAAACATTCCTAAATAGCCTTTGAACGTTGTTTAACTGGCTGTAAAACTCCCCAGGTGGCCACTAGGCGGCTCTGTGATCTTTCGTCTTTTATGAATGGATCGTCCGTCAACCGTTGAAAGCTCTTGTCCCATCTCATATTAATTATATTAATTTCTGAGTCAAAGAATTTCTCTTTGTGTTCTCTAATCACAAAGGGGGAGGGAGTAGTTCTGTTTTCAGTTTCGCGTTCTCATGCCTTCTCAAGTATGTGGTAGACACACATCGAGAGGAAAACAAATGAATGTCGGCCGCATTTGATATCTTAACATTAAACAAAAAAAATCTGGAGACAGAACAGAGAGGATAAGGAATGAAACGTGTGTAGTTAATTACAGTTTTCGGATCTTTCGAATACTTCACATTTGCAAATATAAATGTATTCTGTTGTAGAGAAAATAGCGACGAATCTACATTGATCTTTTTTTATGATTACAAGTTGAGACAGGAAGATGTCCTTACTTTATAGAATTTTAAATTGAAATGTAGAGTTGCTTTAAATTTCCTTTTCATTTATTATTCCCAAATGAAGACATCAATCTTGTTTTCATATCCATTTTTTAAGTGGCTTTTTACCGCCAAAGGTTGAATTTTTGTTCAAGGGCAGAATGAATTGGTATAGATTATTTCATATGAAAATAGTATGGCTCACACGTGTGTGATGCTTGTAGTTATTGATTAACTTCAGTAAGTTTCTTATTGGATTTTGGGATGAATATTTGCATTGATTTATGCACCTTAAACATACTGTAAACTCATACATTGTTTTATTTAATTAATTTCTTTGATTTCATTTTATCAGATATTCATGAGACATAGTGAAACATATTTTCATCAATTCATTAGAAGTTCAGTGCTTTAGTTATTGTGCCCACCAGAGACGTTTCTTTGCACAGTTAGAATATCCCACACCATCTAGATAAGTGTTTTTAAACCTTTAATACTCACGGACCTGCAAACTGGAGGGGAAAAATCATGGATCACGAAGATACCGGTAAGTTTTAAAGGTTTATTTGAAGTTCAACAGATGCCAACACATCTTAAGATTCTAGTCGTTTTAAAAAAAAGAAAAATATGCTTTATTCTCAATTTTGAACTATCGAAAAATACAAAATATGTGTTAAATAATGGACATTTCCGTTTTCTCCGTCCTTATATATTTTACGGTTTGTTTGTGTACATCAGATTAAATAATATATAATGTTTTTGAAATTTCAGCGCTACGATTTTCCGTTACGTAGAAATATAGCATGAAATACTGAGAATTCAATCTCCTACGTCATACAACGAAAATCATCCTCTGATTGGTTTGACGTATTCAATCCGTTCTATTTCCGTAGCTATATGCTTCTCCCTATGTTGCGTTCCATATTCAGAAGTTTGAAGACAAAAAAACAAAAAACAAAAAATGAACAATCACATCATCACTTAACGAAATAATTAATGTACAAATCTGCAGAACACTTTAATAAGTTAGAACACCAAAACATATTTTTTATAACAGAAATTGCTCGAAATAATGACAGAGGGCAGTCTTAACTTGCAGTGCTCTTCTTATCGCTGGTTTGTGTCACTTTTGATGTCTTGACAATTTGGCGCAAGAGCTTGGCGCATGCAACTTTTAACTCTTATACTTTCACCTAAGGCTGTTCGAATCATATCTAAGACCGTGTTTTATTTTACTTCACGAAACGCAAGAGCAACTTCAATGTAAAAGTTTCAATTTACGTTCTTGTTTCTTACATGCTTTTATTATTATTTTTTAGGTAGATTTCGAAGAAAAATATACCTATTGAGATCGATACGATATGAAAGTATATATATATTAACACGCTAGCGGCCATAATTTTGAAGATATTTGAACTAAATTTTTATATGTTGTTTCTAGGCTTAATAGCTCGGTTAAGTTCGTTAATGAGCAAAATCGGTCGCCATCTTGGATCCGAAATGGCGGAAGTAAGAAATCTATTTTCCATATCGTTTGAGCTAGAGACACGAAATTTGACATAAAGGTGTATTGTCACTAGTAGTTCAAGAAAATATTACGAAATGTTGAAAAAGTCAACATCTTGAATTCAAAATGGCCGCTGAACCCATTGTTGTATAGAATACACAGCCTAAACGGCTGTAGCTAGAAATATCAAATTTGGTAACATTATCACTTATATTACATTATCATTTATATGTTACTAAAATATTACATGATGTATCCAAATACGCCGTCTTGGATCCAAAATGGCGGACCTAAAGAAACATTTTCCACACCGTTTGAGCTAGAGATAAGAAATTTGGCATAAAGGTGCATTATGACGAGTAGTTTAAGGAAAAATTACAACATTTGCGAAAAGTCGCCATCTTGGATCCAAAATGACCGCCAAAAATTCCAGTTTGTACACCGTTTGAGCTGGATAAATGAAATTTTACTTGAAGTTGTACCATCACAAGTAGGTCACGACAATATAAGAAAACTTTCAAAAAATCGTTAACTTGGATCCAAAATGGCCGCCGAAAAAAAAACAATTTCCAAATCATTGAAGGTAGAGAAACGAAATTTTCTTAGAAGGTGTATGACCAAGAGTAGGTTACAATAAATGGGACAAACCTTCCTTTTGGCGGCGCAGCCCCCCGTGGGAGGGTACAGATGGACACCATGGTGGTGTAGTGCTGCAGTGAGATTTTGGTTAAGATAAAGGAGGCGCATCCTCTCAAAAGCACTGAAGTTGGGGGCGAACCCCCTACGGGGGTCTGGGGGCAGCGCTCCAAACGAAACAAAGCGAGTATATATATATCTTGTGAGGTATCGTTGAACAGCTCTTGATAAATAATCTACAAAACAATAAATAGTTTCTCGATAGCTCTCATATAAGGCGAGATTTGAATTTTTGAAAATGAAAAAAGAACTTCGAGATCTACCTCAGCCTGTAGGCCTACCGAAAGGGATTTTTACAATGACATATTAAAACCATTCAATATATTCACGGGCTACAAGTAGTACGTTAAATTGGTAACAGATGTCAGTAACGAGAACTATTAATTCATGTATTTTTAAGTTCTTGAAAAATGTTTCACTAGCATTCATTGCGAAAGTATACGATTGTCGAATGTAAAACCCCTAATTTTTTTACAGAAAAATAAGAGGTATTTGTAGTTAAAAAAAATACAAGAGTTCTAAAGAGCATTATTAGAAGATATCCCATGATTTAATCACGAAAAAAGAGCTGCTAGAAATTAGTGTTGAAGCTTCCAAAATATATCAATATCTTAAAAAGTATTAAAAGTAAAAATCAATTTTAAATGAATAAAACGAACTAAATGACGTGTTAAGGCATACAGAAACGCTGTTCACCACTTATACTATTTCTTTCGATCCATTTTTGCTATCTCTTTAAAACAATACTAACAAATCAAATACCATCTGTATGTTAATGACAAGCAGTCAGAAGACTGATTACGTCATAACATGGCGGCGCCCGATTAAGCGCAAGACTGAGACTCTTTTGAAGCAAGTCTTGATTGCTCTTGATAAATGCATCACAGAAAGAAAAGAAAATGTTTTCCGTAGTCTTCTTTAACGGAAGAATTTTTTAATGCAATAAAAAAATACTACCGGAAATGTCCATTAAATGTATTCATTTAATTACTGAGGACCGGTACAATAGTTTCGCGGACCAGTACCGTTCCGAGGACCTGCGGTTGAAAACCTCAATCTAGATACTTCCTTACACTGTATGGAGCATTTCGTCCTTTCTTCCTTGGTCAGTGTGACTGTTTCCCACCTAAACAAAGAGTTCCTGTAACACTCTCAGGGGTGATTCCTGCACCATAACCAGTCATGTTCATGCATTTTTAAAAGTGGCTCTTCTGTCCCTCAGTGCCAAAGTTTGGAGTTTTTTTATGCTTGGAGAAGTTTGGAGAAAAACAGTTCGCGTTTTCAGCCACTCCTTCCAAGCCCGTTTTTCTGATTTGTTTGCTTCTCTCTCAACGCAACACAGATTCTTCGTACATATTTTTACATGCAATCGCTCTTCAAGAAATTAGTCTTTGAATATATCTTCCTTCCTCTAAAAGACCATTCGCAATTTCACCTTTGTGCGGGGAAAGTCTCTTTGGCGTTTCACATGATGTCGAAATTACAAAATTTCAGATAAAAATCTAAATATACAAACAATAACACTAAAATCATTTTAAAATGACCTGTTTAAAGTTAATAATATTGTAATATTCCACGTGCGAAAGCCTATAACATCTAATCTTGAGCACGAGTTTCACATTCGCAGCGTAAGCTTTGTAGTAGCATGAGTACTACAAATAGTAAACAAGTGTAAAACAAGTGATGCAATGTAAATAAACAGTGCAACACAAACAAGCAGACGACTATACCAGTTTCATTACGAAGCCACCATGATCGGAGGAAGAGCTTAGAGGACCACATCGATGGAGGTCTATAAAACCCCAACGCAACCTTATAATTTATCACTCGCCAGGGTGGTCGACTCTCTCCTCTACCTTACGGGTATGCTCCTTCAAATCCAGCACACACAGTTAGCTGTCGGACTGGTGTGCGACTTCTTAACCTGCACACACAATTAGCTGTCGGCTTGGTGTGCTACCTAACTCAACCTTGTACACAGTTAGCTATCGGACTGGTACATCCTTGACACACAGCTGTCGGACTGGTGTCTTCCTTACGTATACAGTTAGCTGGCGGACTGATGCGACACCTATCCTAGCTCTCTTGTACGAGGCATATCACCCGAGAAGAAGAAGCCATAAAGAGTTAATCTGTAACTCAAGAAATCTTGTAAATACCCTGGTACGGGACGCTCTTTTTTATTAACTTATTGGACTTATATTTCTTTTGTAATAAAATTGGTGATGGGCAAAAGCCACGATACCCGTGTATCTCCCAGACTGTACCTAAATGTTACTCAGAAAACAGCAGAACATTGCGATATTGTATCCTCATACAACGTAAAGAACAGCGAGTTACACTGCCAACTAATTGGCTCAAAAAGCACAAGTGCTACTCAAGCATGATCTGCAGAACGCCCCTCCAATGCTGCAATCTACTGTTCAAGAGCGGTACAAGTACTCTAGTTGTAATGTAAACTTGTACACGAGTGGAAGGTAAAATATTAGTAATTTGACAGTAATATTAGATGTTATAGGCTTTCGTATTTACATGCAAAAGAGAAATTTTGAAATATTCTGGAGTAATTCTAATAATCTGAACGAGGGATATGCCGGAAGAAAAAAAATCATGCCGGAACGGAACCGAGACTTGAAGAAGAAAAAATCCCGTGAGTAGAGAGATTTTCGGGACAGGAAACTATCGGGATACATTCGGGGATTCTCGACCATTCAGGAATTTCCGCCAATTTCGGAAAATCGGTACTGACCTTCCCGAAATTCGAGACCGGGACAAGAATTTTTTTCGAATTATCTTCTCAAAATTTCGGGTACCCAGACACTCCTAATTTGAACACATCTGTAATGTTCGAAGACTTTTCCATCTAATTTACTTGTATTTTCACTTCACACAAAATGGCTATTAGTCATTGATTAGTGATTACGTTTACAGAAGTAATTCTCTGTTCCTTACTTTTTGTGTAATAATCACAAACCAGGTTCGTATAACAAGAAATGTGCTTACTCTTGCTTTAATAATTTATTCCGAAAAGGCTACTCCTAAATGTAACACAAATTAATCCATTGTTTTGTTAATGTGGTAGTCTGTAAACAAATCCTTATAGCTATGTCATCCTTGAAAGCTGTATCATTCACAGTATCACGTATTGCTCTACCACAGAAATTCGTGCATTTGGACCGAATTGTAATATTACCGTACGATCTTTTCAGAGATTCCTGACAAATCATGAGGTTATAAGATCAAGTCTTCGGTTATTGTTAACCACACTATAGGTAATAGAAATGCACAGCAAACACGCAAAGTTTATACATTTTCTAAATTTGTGAGTTCCTCTTGCAAAAGAAACCCTGAAGTAATGAGATATTCAGAAATTTAATAAATGAAATATTCTTTTCTAACACTGCAGCTATGCAATACTTTGGATATGAAACCTGTCTTTGTACATGATTGTGGAAGTGGTGAGTCTTTGTAAAGCAGTGGAGAATGGCTCAAACTTTAGGTCTGATTTACCTAAAGGGGTGTTTAAGAAAGTGGAGAGAATGTATAGAGTAACATTAGAAGTTGGAGAATACGAAAACATTGCAAACTCTATTTGAAATTTTTATTCTTATACCGAATTGTGACAAAATACTTGAAAGCTATCTACGTTGGCTGAAAAGAAAGGACATCTCACGTTCACTTCGATATCACTGATGGTAATGAACAAATAGTATGTGTCAAATTTTGTCCGAAAAACAGGATCAGTAAAATCGCTAGGGAAACTTAGAAGCATTTCAAAACTACTATTTTTAGTAAGAAAATTGGCCATAGTCAAGCCATCAAGAACCATCTAGTTTTAAAAATGGCAGAACATAAGCTGGTGACAGTACACTGGAGTAAACAATTGGGAGTTTACTTATAAATGTTCTCTAGGTGCCCGGATAAACAGTACCGTGCACCAGGCAGTGATAGTTCGTGCTATTGTCATTACGGAGCATACTATCAATGTTTCGTGGTACTAATCTGCTTATCTAGTACTAACAGTACCAATCTGGAGTCCGTTCCATTAACTGATTTCAAAAGAAAAAATCCCTTTCGGTAGGCCTACAGGCTGAGGTAGATCTCGAAGTTCTTTTTTTATTTTCAAAAATTCAAATCTCGCCTTATATGAGAGCTATCGAGAAACTATTTATTGTTTTGTAGATTATTCATCAAGAGCTGTTCAACAATACCTCACAAGATATATATATACTCGCTTTGTTTCGCTTGGAGCGCTGCCCCCAGACCCCCGTAGGGGGTTCGCCCCCCAACTTCAGTGCTCTGAGAGGATGCGCCTCCTTTATCTTAACCAAAATCTCACTGCAGCACTACACCACCATAGTGTCCATCTGTACCCACCCACGGGGGGGCTGCGCCGCCAAAAGGAAGGTTTGAACCATTTATTGTAACCTACTCTTGGTCATACACCTTCTAAGAAAATTTCGTTTCTCTACCTTCAATGATTTGGAAATTATTTTTTTTTCGGCGGCCATTTTGGATCCAAGTTGACGATTTTTTGAAAGTTTTCTTATATTGTCGTGACCTACCTGTGAAGGTACAACTTCAAGCAAAATTTCATTTATCCAGCTCAAACGGTGTACAAAATGGGATTTTTGGCGGTCATTTTGGACTTTTCGCAAATGTTGTAATATTTCCTTAAACTACTCGTCATAATGCACCTTTATGCCAAATTTCTTATCTCTAGCTCAAACGGTGTGGAAAATGTTTTTTTAGGTCCGCCATTTTGGATCCAAGATGGCGTCTTTGGATACATCATGTAATATTTTAGTAACATATAAGTGATAATGTGTAGTGTTACCAAATTTGATATTTCTAGCTACAGCGGTTTAGGCTGTGTATTCTATACAACAATGGGTTCAGCGGCCATGTTGAATTCAAGATGTTGACTTTTTCAACATTTCGTAATATTTTCTTGAACTACTAGTGACAATACACCTTCATGTCAAATTTCGTATCTCTAGCTCAAACAATATGGAAAATAGATTTCTTACTTCCGTTATTTTGGATCTAAGATGGCGTCTTTGAACTCATTAGGTAACATTTCCGTAATCAAAAAGTGATGTTGTACCTTTATGCCAAATTTGATTTCAATAGCCCCAGCGGTTTAGGCTGTGTATTTTATACAACAATGGGTTCGGCGGCCATTTTGTATCCAAGATTGCGACCGATTTTGCTCATTAACGAACTTAACCGAGCTATTAAGCCCAGAAACAACATATAAAAATTTGGTTCAAATATCTTCAAAATTATGGCCGCTAGCGTGTTAATATATAAATATATATATCGGGTGTTGCAAAATAAGTGTTAAAGCTCTTGGGAGGTGATTCCTGACACTGAGACAAGAAAAAAAGTCCTCTTGAACTTTCGGCGATCGGACATAGTTTCGGATCTACAAGGTGGCGAAAGCGTGGGAAAATGAATTTCGGACGCCAATATTTCGGAAACTATCCAACGTACAGAGCGCGAAAAAAAATTAACATAAGAAGTCATACCTGTTCTATTGAAATATGCATGCTTCAGAACCCAACGATGCACGCACAAGGGATTCCCCAAAGGATCGTAGGGATTCCAGGACAATCTGCCAATGAAAGATTGGTCTAAATGGATATGTATGGATAGGGTTCCCACCTTGTAACAATAATTCGTTTGTATTAAGTCAATATCTTAACCAAGTACAAAATGGCGGACATTTTCATGCCCGTTGTGTGTGGTTGCATAATCACCAGGTACGGATGATGGCCAACAGAGACGTTCTGAGTATTAAGTGGAGTAAATTTGGGGACAATCATTTTGTCGACAGATTACTTTGTCGACACCATTTCGTCGACAGTTCACTTCGTCGACAGGTACGTTTTGTCGACAGGTACGTTTCGTCGACAAGCCACTTTGTCGACAGCTCACTTCGTCGACAGGTACGTTTTGTCGACAGGTACGTTTCGTCGACAAGCCACTTTGTCGACAGCTCACTTCGTCGACAGGTACGTTTTGTCGACAGGTACGTTTCGTCGACAAGCCACTTTGTCGACAGCTCACTTCGTCGACAGGTACGTTTTGTCGACAGGTACGTTTCGTCGACAAGCCACTTTGTCGACAGCTCA
>JAGDQP010005407.1:61736-78516 GCA_022664845.1 Lepisma saccharinum | reverse complement strand
TATATATATATATATATATATATATATATATATATATATATATACACGCTAGAGGCCATAATTTTGAAGATATTTGAACCAAATTTTTATATGTTGTTTCCAGGCTCAATGGCTCGGTTAAGTTCGTTAATGAGCAAAATAGGTCGTTATCTTGGATACAAAATGGCCGCCGAACCCATTGTTGTATAGAATACACAGCCTAAACCGCTGGGGCTATTGAAATCAAATTTGGCATAAAGGTACAACATCACTGTTTGATTACGAAAATGTTACCTAGTTAATCCAAAGACGCCATCTTGGATCCAAAATGGCGGAAGCAAGAAATTATTTTCAATATCGTTTGAGCTAGAGATACGAAATTTGGCATGAAGGCGTATTGTCACTAGTAGCTCAAGAAAATATTACGAAATGTTGAAAAAGTATCCATATTGGATCCAAAATGGCCGCCGACTCCATTGTTTTATAGAATACACAGCCTAAAAAGCTACAGATAGGAATATCAAATTTGGTAACAAGGTACATTATCACTTGTATGTTACTAAAATATTACATGATGTATTCAAAAACGCCATTTTGGATCCAAGATGGTGACTTTTCCCAAATGTTTTAATATTTGCCTAAACTGCTCGTGATAATGCACCTTTATGTCAAATTTCATATCTCTAGCTCAAACGATGTGGAAAATGGATTTTTAGGTCCGCCATTTTAGATCCAAGATGGCGTCTTTGGATACATCATGTAATATTTTAGTAACATACAAGTGATAATGTACCTTGTTACCAAATTTGATATTCCTAGCTGTAGGTGTTTTGCCTGTGTATTCTATACAACAATGGGTTCGGCGGCCATTTTGGTTCCAAGATGGCGACCGATTTTGTTCACTAACGAACTTAACCGAGCCATTAATTCTAGAAACAACATATAAAATTTGGTTCAAATATCTTCAAAATTATGGCCTCTAGCGTATATATATACATACTGTATATATATACACAGGCTGATTCAAAAGTCCGGCATCATAGGACCATTTCGTTATGGAGTGCACTAGAGAAGTGAAACAAAAATTTTGATGACAAAAGTGCATATGGAGAATTTAACTAGCGTATTCGGGGAATCAGTGGCGTACCGGAAATACATATGAGAGGGTCAACTTGAAAATTTCAAATGGAAATTGGGGTAACTTTTTACATTTTTGGAATCAGTATTGAAAACTAAACAACTTTTAGAGGAAAACTTTTTCGATATTGTATGGTTTGGGACCTACAATATCTTATTGTTACAGGAATAGTATTGCATCACCAATGTTGTCCATTGGAAATAACTCAAAAACTACTAGGTGTAGAACAGCGAAAACATTAAACCATATACTTGTACAAGATATGTCGCGACAAACCGATCTGGAGTCGCTACAAACCTTTTCAACATAGTAGCACTACTTAGCAGAGTTTAAATAATAAACTAGTTTTCAAATGACAAGTTTACACCTCAAGTACTGGAAAAAAACGGAGTTTATTTCCTTTATAAACAGAGTGTTCTGTATGATTCAATAGAAATTTCATGTATATTGGCTATTACAAATTTGACTGGACAAAATCTTCTTCAAAATAACAACTGGCATCATTTTCCCCAGTAAACTGTTATCATTTCTACAGATTATATACGTCGAAAACAAACGAAACATTACAAGAACGCTCAACGTCAAGAAGGTGCTCAGAATGAAGTTACAGCATCTCCAAAGTTCATACATTTTTACTCGAAGATAAAATTTCAACATTTTGCAATTTCTACGTGTAGAATCAAAAACTTGGGTTAGACAAAATTCAATCTTAAGAACACAATAAGAATATATCGCTGCATCACTGAACATAATTTTACACATCTGAATTTTTAAACAGGTTTAAGAAAGAAATTATTTCCCAAAATAGACTACACTTAACCTAACCGTAATTTAAACAAGTATACTCAAAGCGCATAATTTTACCGGTACATGGTAAACACAGCTTGTATCGAGCTTACAACTGAATTTAGTATGGACTTTAACTGTCACATAAATTAAAGTAAAATAGTTTGCAGAAAACAGGTTTAAAGTTAATCAAAATACAGAGATTTGGTTAGGTTATATTATTTTTAGTTAATTCGGTATTCTTCAGTATAGCGATGGGAAACGGTGAACGAAAAGAAACTAAAGAAATTTTCGGATGAATCATTAGTAATAGTTAATTATGAAATGTTTAAATAAATCCAAATATCCACATCGGCCAGGTAATTTATAGATAGAAAATCGCTACTAAAATTCAATGCAACAATTACTAATCAATAACCAAAATTTGCTGTGTAAAAGTAAAATGTACACTAAAATCACAACCGAAGGTAATAAATAATTCGAACGCCCACTTTCACAAGCCCCTTCACAAACCACATACGCAAAGCGAAAATAAGAGTTTTTAATTTAATCTAATGCGCTAGAAAGCACATACACAATATGAAAAAAAATAAAATGAAACTTTATACAACATAAATACAAAGTGAACCATTTTAAACACGGATGGTTGTCCTGCGATATGTTCTGCACATATACTAACGGAAAAGATGCTCAAATTGGCTTCTACCCTGCTGATGGCAAATACTAATACGGCGAAGAAAACATCTGCGCACATTCCTTAACATTGCAGGTGTTATTTCTTCACAGGCTCTCCTGATGTTCTCCTGTAGCTCTATTAGTGCTATGCTATCACAATGCCTCTCGCGACAGAGGAATTAGCAACCACGGACAATCATGCGGGTGGAGGAAAAGTATACAGGAGACCCGTTGTTGCATTGAAACAAAACTGAAACATAACAGGCAACGACTGATTGACTCCTTGTGCATTTAAATGTCGTCGCGAAGTACTGAATATCGATTTTTTTTATGTTGCTTTTCCCTGACCCTAGGAGTGCTACTGTCACTCAGATTTTCCTGTCAGAGGCTCGCTGAATCATACGTGGATCTTTGGATTAATAAGTTTCCCGCAAAATCTTACAACTTACGTCATCAATGCAATGGAATATCGGAACTCGAAAGTGTTCACTGTTGTTCGGAATGGAGTCCTCTGGAACAATGCTAGTCACGCTGGCTCATTCCAAGGTAGATTGAATATTATTAGGTAGGGCATTCATGGATGCGTAACTGATGGCGCCATCTATTCAGATCTTTACCATGACGTCACTATACGGACTCCTACACAATTCGTCTGCTAGCGCGGGTGTTTTCACCAGAGTAAAGTAAAAAGTATTTCTATGTATCGAATAGTATAATTTGCATAATATGTAACAAAAACTAATGAAATATGTAAAATAAATAATATGTAACAGAGGTAAAATTTGTAATATCAAATAAACTAAATATGTACTGCAGGAATAAACATTTATCTTTCCATACACACAACGGTGGTTTAATAAATTACGCTTTTCATAATTCACCTTGCTAACACTTTGATGCACAGATTTTTTGCACTATTTTACGTAGTTTACGTAAAATATTCAATAACAAATATTTGTCGTAGGGATCATTTTATGCATGAAATGTTGATTTTGATAAAACACTATCAGATATTTGCCATATTTTCTACGGTCATAGATTGCCGCCAATCAGAAAGGGTAAACTTGTGTGTATTCTCCTGGTGATACTGAAGAAAAGCCTGTCAAGTCCTCGGTCAAATTTATAAATAGATTTCCTTTTTTCTACAGGAAGTCATACATGCAATTTGTTTCAAAACTAAAATATTGTAATAACGGGTGACTTAATAATTGAAATATCAAGGTCGAAACTTTACAGATCCAATGATGTTGGTATGGATAGGGAAGGAAAAACCAGGCAAAAGTAGAAAAATAAATTAAAATAATCGAGCAAAAGAAAAAAACACTAGAAATTTTGAAAGAATGTAGACACATTACACACAGCACGTACCTTTATGAATACAGGCAAATAATAATACGTAATGCAATATTTCAGAGTATTCTGAATTAATCACAGTTTCAATACCATCCTAGACTTCTTAAATTAAATGGCTTAGAGCCCTTTTTAACGAAAAATTATAGGTCTCTCCTAAAAGCTCTCTCTCTCGTTTAGGATGCTAATAAGAAAATTTAATCAAAAACCTTTCCATTTGAAATTTTTAAGTTGTCCCCCCTCACATGTATTTCCGGTACGCCACTGATTCCCCGAATAGGCTAGTTGAATTCTCTATATGCACTTTTGTCATCAACATTTTTGTTTCACTGTTCTACACCTAGTAGTTTTTCAGTTATTTCCAATGGACAGCGTTGGTGACACAATACTATTCCTGTAACAATAAGATACTGCAGCTCCCAAACCATACAATATCGAAAAAGTTTTCCTCTAAAAGTTGTTTAGTTTTCAATACTGATTCCAAAAATGTAAAAAGTTACCAAAGTTTCCATTTTAAATTTTCAAGTTGACCCCTTTCACATGTTTTTGCGGTACGCCACTGATTCCCCGAATACGCTAGTTAAATTGTCCATATGAACTTTTGTCATCAAAATTTTTGTTTCACTGTTCTACACCTAGTAGTTTTTGAGTTATTTCAAATGGACAGCGTTGGTGACGCAATACTATTCCTGTAACAATAAGATACTGCAGCTCCCAAACCATACAAAATATCGAAAAAGTTTTCCTCCAAAAGTTGTTTTGTTTTCAATACTGATTCCAAAAATGTAAAAAGTCACCCCAGTTTCCATTTTAAATTTTCAAGTTGACCCCTTTCACATGTTTTTGCGGTACGCCACTGATTCCCCGAATACGCTAGTTGAATTCTCCATATGATCTTTTATCACAAAATTTTTTGTTCCACTTCTCTAGTGCACTCCATAACGAAACGGCCCTTTGGTGTCAGACTTTTGAATCACCCTGTATATTTATAAATATATACCTAGATATCATACGGATCTCAATAGGTAGATTTTTGGTATTCTGATTGGAATTTTCTTCTTTAGGATTATTCCAGAGTAAGATAACGTTTAATCTATCTTGATATGACCATTGTAACACGAGATATTAAAATATAAATAGTTCATAAAATGGCCGACGCAACTAAGTGATGACATGTATTAAGGAAAATCCGAGATAGCTAATTTTCTCGGTGTGTCATGCTGAGCGAAATGCCGTTTCTTCCACTTTTCTAGTAGATATTTTTATTTGTCTCAAAAAATTCAAAATGGCGTCCTGGAGAGCTTCCAGTTCGTTTAATCGTCCATCTACTACTTTCCCCAAACTCGATATGGCAAACACGAATCTGAAGTCCTTTTATGTGTATATCATGTCAAAATAAGAAAATTTTTTTTAAAAATCGTTAATTTTTAGCATGGGATTATATAGGAATTAGATACATTATGCTCATAAATGAAACTATCTGCTAATATGACGGCCGGAAACTATATCACCTGACACGTTGTGGATTGTTCGATTCGAATTTCAAGCTTCACTTGTCATGCTGACTACATTATCGTTTCCTTGTGGATTTCAATGCGGAAATCGAAATTTGCTAATTTGGCCAAGATGGCCGTATCCGGAATCTATATCACGTGATAAGTTATCAATAGTTTATATTGTATTGGAAGTTGAATCCAAATAAATTACGATTAACATAGGCCGACATTATTAGCGCCCGATCCGACTTTTGAAGTGTCCAACCCGATCTGGCCAGGAAGTACTTGTGCCCGGTTCGGCCCGACATCATGTGTGTCCAGGCCGACCCGGCTTGGCCCGGAATGTGCCCGACCCGGTGTACTTGAAACGGGCCGGGCAGTCCGCCGGGCCGAACGCACTCAAATTCATGTGGTCGTACAAAATAATAGCAATAGGAGAGTTCGTATACCCAAATGTGCCAAAATTGGACAAGCATTACCATGTGGTGGCAGCCGTAATGTCTCCTAATCAGGTGGGCGACCCTCCGCTCTCCCCCGCAGTTTCTTTCCGCCGACAAAACTGGATGTCCAAGTTAACCACTAAACAAAAAGAGATAATCCAGCAGCGTACAAAAGAGTATAAGCAATATTTTAATCCGAAATTGGTCAAACTAAATTTTAACTTGACGAAACAACAGAAACAGCAAATTTTGGATTTAGTATTCGAATACAGTGACTGTTTTTCGTGGAACGATGATTGCTTTTAAATAGCACATTTAGTGGAACACAAAACAGTCACAACCAATTCGGAGCCTGTTTTTGTTCGGCCCTACCCTCTACCGTTGCATCTTCGAGAGGCAATATGGGCTCAACTTCAGAAAATAGAAAAACAGAAATAATTCGCAGAGTTGGTACATCGAATTACAACCATCCTGTATTTCTTATCCGCAAACCGGACTCATCACTACGCTTTTTCTTATATTTCAGAATGCTTAATTCCAAAATACATACAGTGGCATACGGATATTCAAATATAGACGAAGAAATTTCGAAAATATCGGGTAATAAATTTTTGACAAACCCTCAAGTTTTTACCAAATGAAACTCGCAGAGGAATCTCGAGACAAAACACCCTTTTCGGTAAGATCCCTTGGCTGTTACTAATATCTCGTCTCGCCCATGAGTTTGAAATCTAGCCCATCGGTTCTCACGGCAATGATGCAGTAAGCGAGTGATGGCATCTGTAATGTTATAAGATGTCATTTGGTGTTTTTTCTACCTATTTTTGTAAAGGAGTTTTTTATCCAAATCTGGTGACTTTTTGCATATGTATCTAGCGTAGTGAATTCAAAATGTGTAAAATTTGAAATGCTTAGCTCTGATTGGGCGTGTGGTTAGCCAATCAGCTATTTCCATGGCTTTGGGAGAGGACGGCTGAAGCTCATGCTTCAGTTCGTCGTTATGATAGGTGTGTGATACACATGTGTAACTTATCGTTTATCGTATTATATTGGACCCAAACGTGAGCTGGATGTGTGAGGACTTAGCCTATTATTCAGAGCATTTCCAGTTCGGGATTGAAGGTAGTTGGAGAACTTGTTTTGATTTATTATGGATTAGTCTGGTAGTTTTCCCCCTCCTCCATTTCTCGAATCGTCTGTGTGGACAAATTGGAAACTCAGTCAGGAAACTCACACGGCAGGCCATGAATCGGATTTCAGGTATTTTGTATGTGAATCTGATAGAATTTAGTGTTATAGGTGTAAAAAACCTTGTAAATTCTTTCAGTGTATATTTCTATTCTTTTCGCGAGTGATGTATTTGTGTATAACGTAATCGTAATTTGGGAGTCAGTTGGGATACCCGTTAAATCAATTACTTAATTGGAAGCCCGAGAAGCTACCCATTCAATATCTATTTTTTGTCTTGCGATGAATATTCATTTTTTTATGCACTTGTATTAAATTGTAACATACACAAGCACTATTTCTTTATACAATAAATTTGTAAAAAATATTTTCTTTGCCTCGGCTCCATCATTTCAGCAACAGAATTCAAGGTTACCTTTCAATGCACTCATGTGTGCGTATTTGAAGTGTATTAATGAGTTCTTTAGCATTTCTCTCACTCCACCAACAGGTTGCGAATTAAGCCGTTTTGGAAGAGATATTCTTTTGTTAGTTGAGATCTTGGGATTTGTTTTTTTCTTATGTGCTAATCCGTCTTCCGTGGTCGATTGGGTGGAATCTGGAAACTCGGGCTTCAATAGGAAGGCCAAACAACATTAAACACATCCCAGCGTCATAGTGTCTACATATATGGACGCCGTCTCGGTCCACACGAAAACATATGAGCAAAGTCTAGCGGTAATTCGAGAACTTTTTCAACGCCTCAGAGTCGCCAATATCCGCCTTAAGCTTTCAAAATCTGAATTTCTGTTTCCGCAATTGTAAGTGCTTGGTTTCATAATTTGCGGACAAACAGTACAGATGTTCCCGAAATTAATTTCAGCTATTGCTAATTTCCCTCAGCCGAAAACAGCAAGACATATTAAACAATTTCTTGGCATAGGGAATTTCCTTCGTAAAAATCTCCCACGTTTTGGAATCATAGACAAAATTATTACGAAAATCCGAGACATTTCGTTGGTCCCTCGAGGCCTAAAAGCGCTTGACGCCATCAAACATTTGGTAACAACAGCACCAGTGTTGCAACCCTTTTCTACTGAGAAAACATCACGTTTGGTTAGATGCTTTGACCCTATGTTGTGTGGGCTGTTTAATGCAGGTTGAGGATGATAACCAACTACATCCAGTAGCATATTGCTCCAGAGCATCCCCAGAACGGAAACTCGTTATGATGTATTTTCATTAAGCCCCTCGTACACGATTCAATAAACATTGAATCAAATTCTTGAACAAGAAGTTGGATGAGTGCGTACACGATCCAACTGGTATAATCAAAGAGTTGTATCCAAGTAGTGTTGAAAGTGCTTGGATGGTGCTCGTACACGATTCAATAAGTTAAGCGGAAGTGTGATAGAGCCAAAAGCACGTGAGTCGATTTGCACTTTCTGCGTTGAAAGCAGGAACATGGAGTAAATGTTAAACATGATATGCGTCGCTTTTAATAAAATAATAACCTGATTAACGGCTGCGATTCCGTAGTTGGTGATGCCTCGAACATCGACTTTTTATTGCTTTATTTAAAACTCTTTTCAATCCTTATAAATTTCTATTTATTTCCAGTTACACGCACTTCTACAAACATCTAACGACAACAAACAATCCAAAGTGAAAATGCATATTTTATTATTATTTCGAACATACGCACTCCAGTTGATCAAGATAGCGCCATGTGGAGGCATACTAATCGTGACACTTCGTGTCGGAATACATTTATTTGCGTTCATTACTACATGCAGATTGTAGGGATGCGGCGGTATATTAATAGCATTGCGTCGTATTATGAATGACACGTTATTTGCTACAAAAATCATGGCCACAATGTTGAATAAGCAAAGGCGGGTTAAAGAAGGTTAGATTTTTTATTATATGCGATGCATGGTTTAATGTGCTCGCTCACCAACGTGGAAGCAGCCAAGTAGTTCCAAGTACTTTTCGCTATTCATGTACGGTTTAATGTGCTCGCTCACCAGCGTGGAAGCAGCCAAGTAGTTTCAAGTACTATTCGCTATTTCATACACAAATTAATGTGCTCGCTCACCAACGTGGAAGCAGCCAAGTAGTTCCAAGTACTTTTCGCTATTTCATGCACGGTTTAATGTGCTCGCTTACCAGCGTGGAAGCAGCCACGTAGTTCCAAGTACTATTCGCTATTTCATACACAAATTAATTTGCTCGCTCACCAACGTGGAAGCAGCCAAGAAGTTCCAAGGACTTTTCGCTATTTCATGCACGGTTTAATGTGCTCGCTCACCAACGTGGAAGCAGCCAAGAAGTTCCAAGTACTTTTCGCTTTTTCACTCTAATTTAATACTTCCATGACTCGAAACTTTGTTATATTTTAAGTTACAGCCCTTCCACACACGTTGGAAAAGATTACATTTTTTCATGCCCTAAAGTAAAGTGTACCCAGATACTTGTATGTTTAGCAGCTTTGAACTTCCTACATACAGTAAATAAAAACTCGACCTTTCCACATAAATTATGAGCAACTCAGTGGTACTTTAAATATTAATATCCTACTGCTCCTAAATACAATACGAACTTTATTAGGAATTATAGTAAACCGTCTGTATCAATTTCTATTGCAATAGTGATTGTACAAAAGCTACAGAAGAAACATCAGGTACACTTTACCTCAGCAAGATGCGATGGAATTTCTTGTAGCGATCCTTTATTTATTTTATTTTGATTTTCTGATAATATCTTTATTTCGCATCATAAAAACAAGGCTTTAAAAATTCCCTGCTCCATGTTATCATCTTAATTTTTAGCATTCCGGAAGCACTGTTATCACGTGTTCAAGTGACCAGCGATGTGATTGGTAGATCAGTGCGTTAAATTCAATAAAAATAGGACAGGTTCTAAATAGGACGAATTGGATGAGAAGACTTGAATTCAAGAGATTTCCTGTGTGGAGTCTCTGACTCGTGACGTCATTTTCATCCAATTGCTTGTTCAACGCTCTTGTTCAAGCTTTATTGAATCGTGTACGAGGGGCTTTAGAAATGAATGCCGCTTATTATCTCTTCAAAACGTTCCACACCTTTTTGTATGGGAAGCCTTTCCATATATACAGTGACAACGCTGCTCTCACCCATTTAAAAACAACCAAGAATTTAAAAGGTAAATTGGCCCGCTTGTCAATATTTTTTTGCCAATTACACGAGTTTGACGTGACTCATGTGAGTTCTGCCAAGAATTCACTCTCAGATGCGCTTAGTATAAATCCCACCCGACTAACGCAACATCCTTGTAGCGGATACATTACAGTTTAATTTCATAGGTTGCATTTTTAAAAAAGGAAGAACCGAGGAATATCGCTGAACTCCAGCGAAAGGATCCTTATTTGTCGAAAGTAAGGGAAGTACTTGAAAATCTGTCTTCTCGGTTGCCCCACGATCCCAAATTCAAAAGAGTAACAAATCAATATGTGATTAAAGATTCAAAATTGTTTAAAATTTATAGATTACTGACCAAATTTTTACTTTGCATTCCTTTTTGTCTACAAAACAAAATTATAAATCAAATTCATAGATCCGGTTTCGGAATGTCTCATGGTTCAGCAACAAAATCGTATAACTTTTTGCTTCGAAAAGTATTCTTTTTGAATATGAAGTCACAGGTGTTCAAAATTGTTAAAGAGTGCTTTGAATGTCAAGTAATGAATCCAAATACGGGGAAGAAAATATGTGATTTACAAATGCATCCAATTCAAGGCCCCCGTTTAGCTATGTATTTCAAGACGTGTTTGGCCCGGTTCAACCCACAACTCGCTCGTTTCGTTACATCCTAAATATTATCGACTTGACCACACGTTTCACAGTCAGTGTTCCGCTAAAATCCAACGATGCAAAATTGATTGCAGACGCATTGGTTGGTCAAGCTTGTATTTGTTCGTTTTGGCCTCCCACTTAAAATTTATATGGATCGTGGCTCTACAAATACAGCAGGTATCATGAAAGATTTATGCACAAGACTGAAGACCGAGGTAAAGTATTCTGACGTGCTCGCATGAAACAATAGGTGTTGTTGAACGTTATCACCGGTCCCTCGTTCGTTTGTTATCGCCCTGTATAATGACTAACAAACAGGATTGGAGGCTTTACCTGACTACCGTAACGTTCTCTTACAATTTGATGCAACACGCAAAAGGCTTCAGTTCGTTCACGCTCCTATATGGGTATATAACACGCTTACCTCTGGACCTACAGTTGGGCACTCATATCGACCAGATTTCAAACCAACAGCACTTACAAACTATGGACATCGCCCGCGCTCAGGCATACAATAACCTGTGTCATTCATTTGAGATTCAGAAAAGATATTTTATGGAACATTCTCGTCAGCGCGAATATCGCCCCGGACAGAAAATTCTTCTTTTAGATTGTACACCGAAAAGTGGTATTTCGAAATTTTATCTATGGTCTATTCAATCCCCCCGACTATTGTTAAGAAAATCAATCCTAATAGATATTTAGTAAGATACGATGACTCCGTTCGCCAGCGTAAAAAGGGAAGATACTGTTAGTATTTCCTGGATTCAACCATTCATGGCCCCCTCTAGCCCGTCCGGTGAGGTCGCCACTGGTCACCATGACACCCCCCGAGCTCAACGCTTAGTAACATGCAAAGTAAATACCAGGACATGAATTCAGATCATCTCTGAAATTACCAGGAATTATGGACCCTTCTTTTTTGCCGAATTTAATACATAAGAATGGTAATCACTCTGTTCCACGGCTTCCATTACAATGAAATGACGTTCGCGATTACAAAAAACACAAGAGAAAGGTTTTTGTTTTCTTCATGATAGTCTCGGTAGCCGTTATTTACCCTTGTAATATTTGAATAAATTTTGGGACAAGCTCGGTTTGTGTCCTTAATCGGCACCGCTTTTCCTAAAAGTTTTGACGAACAGTTTTGTTAAAGTTTCACTGCGATCGATGTATGTGCCGAGAAACGTTTTCTTTCTATGAAGAATGAGTCAGACTAGCACTGAAGATGTCATTCTATCCATAAGCCAGGCTCGAGTTTATTTTGCCACGTCACGTCAATACAGACAGGCAACGAATGTATCATTATCAAGGTCAGGTAATTTTCCACTGCAGTCAAAGTCAAGGCTACGTATTCAATGTCCAATTGTCCAGTCCCCTAGTGTTAGTGTTTTGTGTTAGTGCTAAGTGTAATCTTTTCGACATATCTTCCAGATTTTGGACGCCCATACAGAAAGTCTGCAACGACTTTCTAGAAGAAAAGTTGAATGATTGAAAGAAGATTGTAAACGAAAAATGTTTTTTGTATAATTTCTTGTATATAATGTGTATGTTTGTACATAGTCTTCTTTCAGGATTGAATCTAGTTTGGGAATGAGGTAATGTAATCCCTCAGTCATATTGGAGGGATGCTGAATGGTAAATAACACCTAATGCTAAAATAGGGAAAAAGCTTTATTCTATATTAGAACCTAACTTTGTATCGGAGCAAACCAAGATTTAGTTTTGCATGAACAATCTTTCAACGAACGTTAATATTTCATATTGGATTAAGCAACATCGCCACCTCTGTCAATGTCACAGAAACCTGCATAGACAGATATTAGATTTCAGTATGAAATATTATATTACTCCGAAACACGTTATTCTTAAGTCACGTTGCCAAACTCACGTGTAATAGGGAATAATCTCAAATATCGCTTAGTGTCGAAAGCAACATTATCATAAAATCAACTTCATGATCGTATATCAGTGACCAAGGAAAAATGTGAAGACAGAAGAAGTGTAATACGTGAGGTGTATTGTGATTGGTCTAAGAGACAGTGGAGACGCCTCCCAAGGAGAACTGTGATTGGTTGATATCAAGGAAACAGGGAATGCGTTTTGGAGATAAAACCTGAACACTGATAGAAATCTTGGCCGTTGGTAGTCGTTGAGAGCCAAGACTTCAGTAGCCATCGAGTTCGGATCTGGGATCCGAACCACTCCGTCCGTAGTCACAGAACGGAGAAGAACATAGAAGAGAAAGAAGAACCGTCGGTCTTGTTTCCTGAGGCCACCAGCAATACAAAGAGACAACCCGAAGTGCTATCCAGAGTTCAATCTTCGCTGCAGTCAAGCCAAGTTCATCGCCACACCTCCAGAGTATTGGGTTCTTTTATACGTCTATTATTAAGATACTCAATACGTCCGTCGTTTTGTATTCTATTTTCTATAGTAGTCTGTATTTATGCACTGGTATTATTTAGCTTCAACTTCTTTTCAATCGGAGTAGATTCCTTCTTAGAAACCCCAATAGAAAGTCAACAAAACTCCAGTGTTTTAATCCAAAATCCTAGTATAAATAACACAACTTTTGAGGTTCAAAAGTAGTTAAAAGAAAGAAAACATTACCTTGATGTACAACAAGTGTATTTTCAGGTCACAGTGAAATTATAGCTGCTCTACCATCTGAACTACGTTACTCCTAATAAACGATATTCTCATGTTTAGCATAAAGTTTTAATACACAAACATGAAATGTCAACAATATATATATATATATATCATATTAAGCCGCTTTCTGTCCACTGCTGGATGAAGGCCTCCCCTTTTCACAAATCTCGGTCTGTTGCTTTACTCCTCTATGTAGCGCCTGAAAAACGCTTGATTTATCTACCCATCTTGCATTTGGACGTCGTCTCGTTGTTTCTTTTCTCTAGGAATCTAATGTAGTACATTTGTCGTCCATCTTCTAACTGTTCGTCTAGCTATGTGACCGGTACATTCCCACTTCATCATCCTCGTAGTCTTGATTCCACCTTTGTATGTGCGCGAATCCATTCATTTTGTCTTCCTGTCCCTCCTAGTTATTCTTAGCATGCATCTTTGCATTGTTCTTTGTGTGTTTCTTCCTTGAGTCGATCGCGCATTCAATGTTCAAGTTTCACAGCCGTACATCATTATAGGTAAGACACATTGATTATAAACTTTACGCTTCAGACACATTGGTAGTCTGCTTTGCGAAATAAGGTGTAGTCATCCAAACGAACTCCACGCCATTTTACATCTTTTACTTATTTCATCAGTCAACTTGGCATTCAAAGTTTCGAGCTGGCCTAGGTAGACATACTCATTAAGTATGCCTATTGTCTCTTCGGTAACCTTATTTCCTTTTTTGCAGTATGATGATTGTATATTAGTTTTCTTATACTTAAATTCATTTTAAGGGTTACTTTCGAACTCTCGTTACTAATTTCTTCCATTCTGTAGTTCTTCTGCACTTGAAAAAAATAAGATTATCATCAGCGAATCGTAGTTGAAGATATTCGCCATTAAATTTTATTACAACTTCATACTAGTTTATATTTTCGAACAGCCTCTCCAGGACCGCAGAAAACAGTTTTGGAGAAATTGGATCTCCTTGTTCCCTGTTAAAAATCCAAGTCTCGTTCAATATGATTCAAAATAACTTTGGTGAACATTTTGTATAAAACTGAGAGTAAACTAATTGGTCTGTAGTTTTCCAAGCGTTCTTTGTCCAATTTCTTGTACAACATAATGATGATAGCATTATTCCAACTTAACGATATTTCTCTCTTCCTCAGGCACATCGAGAATAATTTAGCATGTTCCTCTTTCATCTTTTCACCTGGTCATATATATTAGGAATGCGTTCAAGATACTTTCGATAATACCGATACTTGCAAAGTATCGGTATCGATCGATGCCTGAACTAATGGAGACGATACTCTTTCGATACTTCGATATATTTTAAACTAATATCTTTCTCTGAATATAATCCCACAGTAGAACATTAGGTCTATAAGTTATATCTTAAAGCTTCTTGAATTTCATTTATCGCTTTTAGGTATCTATGACTCAAGAGAGAGCTTAATTATAGGAAAGTAATATACTTACATGTTGATTTTAAATAATGTTTGTATTATTTAATACATTGAAAGACATTGTGAAAAAGTATTGAATATCAAATATCGAAGGTCAGAAATAAGTATTGGGAATAACAAGAAATTCTGATAGAGATCCATCTTTACTTGTTGAGATATAAAATTCTAGAAATGTAGAAGAAGAAATTAATAATGGTTTAAGAAATACTGAGTACTGAATGAAAGCATTCGTACCCACACAAAAAGAATCAAGTCAGAAAAGTGTCCGATTTCAGCCCCTCACCCCAAGGTTATTGAATAAGAGGAATCCCATCCCACACATGTTTTTTTTCGCAATCACTTCGTGTTATGTTGAAGAACAAAATAAGCAGGGTAAGAAAAATCCAAACAATAATTTTCTTTCTTTGAATATAAAATACTGCGACAAAAAGATTCTTGAATATTCAAAAGAAAATTATTTTGAAGGATGTTAACGGCTTTTATATGTTGGGGAGAAGCCGACTGAAAATAAAAGATCAATTGGTGAGAAATTTTATTGCTCTTTAGTTCTTCGACGCCTGGTATGGTCTCTGCTGCAACCTCCTTGTCTCAAACTTCAGGGTCAGTGGTGTAATTGTTTTTTTTTTTTTAAATTTCTCTGTCCCTTGACTTACCGATGACTACCAAGCCACGCACCGTAATAAAATAAGAAGGCACACATCGGTATCGGTTAAATGTGCGTGGAAAAAAAGGGGATAAAGAACGGATCCATGACGGATGCATTGCTGATTTTGTAAGGTTTGAAACTACAAAACAACCGCCAGTCCACCTTTAAAAACACCATTTAATAATACTTGGTTTTCTAATATTTTCGGTGTGTGTTAGTGAGCGAGTGTACGAGAGAGAGAGAGAGAGAGAGAGAAAGCAGTTTGCCTGGGTGTATTTATCCCTCATATGCCATCTGGCTCTGATAAGTACAATCCTAAAAAGAGACGTAGTCTGAAATAACAGCAAAAGCGTGACCAAAGTTGACTAGATTCCCATGGAGCGGGAATGCCCGTGTTCGTTAACAAAAAAGATTGAAAAGTATTTCTAAGTGTCATTGTTGGTTTCTTATATTTTGATATACACTCTTAATTGAAAGAAGTATTAACTTTAATAGTTTCAAAATTAGAAAAGAAGACTTATACTCGTCTCTAAAACAAAGTTGTAAAGAATTGCATACTTAAAATCGAAGTATTTAAGATAGAAGAAGTTAATACAGTAGAAGAGTCAAACGATAAAAAAAGATATTTATATATTACTTTAGATTACGTATCATTTGCATTATCCCAAATAGCACAGGATATCCCAGGAATACGAGATCTAGATCTACAATATGCGTATATTGTCCCAGAATATTTGGGATCAAATAAGGATATTCCTAGGATTTTTTTTAGAATACTAAAGGATATTCTATGTTGAAGTTTCAGGAATATTCTCAAAATATCTCCAAGAAATAATTGTTCTCGACATATTCGTAGAATATACATGGAATATCCCCAGGAATAACCTTAGGATATGCGCTCATTCCAATATTCGCTAGAATATTCTACGCATATTCCAAAAAATATCGCAGAATATCCTTGGGATATTCGTAGCATATTCCTAGAATGTACCTGTGCTGTGTGGGGCAGAACTATGTCGAAGAAAGTACCAAGTATCGAAAGTCAAAAATAAATACCAGTATCGAGTATCGAAAAATTCTGGTATCTCTAATATATATATATATATATATATATATATATATATATATATATATATATATTAGTAAATATATTATTTTGCTGTA
>JAGDQP010005407.1:47910-61636 GCA_022664845.1 Lepisma saccharinum | reverse complement strand
TATTTTGCTGTATCTACATTATTGTATTTCCTCAACGAATAAATTAATCTAAGAATTACAAAAAATTTCACAAAAGAATGTGTAAACCACCTACCTTTGTGAAGAAACGGTCTCATATCTAATCCTTCCAAAGGAAATGAAACATAACTATTTATCTTAGAACTAAACATCAGCTCATGACGGAACCTTTTAAGATGTATGCACAAAATTTCAGGCAACTCTAAGACTTTGGAATATTTTACACCATTACGCAATTTATTGCATTTCTCGCAGCTGAAAAAATAAAGATTAAATAAAATTCAGCAATCTGTAAAAATTCTTAAGAGAATATGGTAATTATAACTGCGCTACACGATTTATTGGACTTTTTAGTACCAAGCTAACTCTATTTACACTAAACTCAACAAACATAAGTAGAATACTATTATGAAATTTACGAATGGAATTGTATAACGAGTTTCACAATTTGCATAATAAAGAGTGTCAAATCTTAACAGAATATATACTACTTGTGGATTAAGATGCTACCTTGAGTCCACTCTTAAGTGATCAGATGGTAGTAGGTACAAGGAATGACTTAACAGGAAATTGACGCTTCTCAGAAAGCTAATTGAGCTTTCAGAAGCCAGTAAAAATTGAAACGAGTGCAGAACAATTAGAACTGATATGGTAATTTTAATTCTGCGAATACTCGTAAGCAACAGGATGTGTATCGAATACGTCTCGGTCAAAAAGGACAGTAACTCATAATGCATAGAGAAATAAAGTGAAATGTACAATGTGTAATATAAGACATGACTTCCTCAAGTTTCCTGCTAGGAATGTGGTTTGCTTTAAATGTAAAGAAAAGGGACATTATAGTACCTGTTGAAATTAAAACAAATAACCAATTTCTTGTTTCAGCACATTCGTAGACCATTTGCGGCCTCTTAGGACGTAATTTTTACGTGAAAAGAAAACCTGAAACACACTACTACAGCAACAATAAGAGAAACCAAACGCCATCTTGAAAATACAATGCTACCACATTTATAACATAAAATGTACATTGATTTTATTACTACTCCCTTCCGCCCGATTGAAACGATCTGTCCTGAGTGCCCCAAATGGCTCTATATGAAAGAATATTTAATATAAGTGAGGCAAATTAATTCTTACTCTCCGGCTATGGGCGTAGAATTTTGGATTGAGCCTGTAAGGCAAAATGGAATTAGTATGGAATTACCAACCCGGGGAACATGTATGAAATAGACTCTATATGTATATGGAAACGTGGTCTGCCTCCTACTACAGAAGACAGAGGGATGTGTGTAAAGGACAATGTAAGCAAAGGGGGAAAGAAGACACACAAATAAAACAAGCAAATAAGGTTCTCCTTAGCACCCTTATTTAGAGCTCCTTCCACTTCCGGAGTTCAAGAATATCTTAATTTACATACAGCTTGCGTTGTTTATATAGGCACATGACATAGACGTTACAATAAAACTAGACTGTCTCCCACAGAAATTCTGCATAACTTGGTAAATTAATTTCTATATATTATAAAAGTGTATGGGTATATACTTCTAATAATTTATAATGTCTTTGGTAGTTACAGGTTCTTCCAAAAGTACTTACACAAAATAGTAAATTTAGGTATCGTAAAGATTTACATATGTCAAAAGCTTCGGCAGATAATTTCATAGATACATTTAATATTACTAATTCCAAAGGATAATTTTATATAAACTATTAGAGGGGTCTTACACAAGAATGTAGGCATCTCGTAGGATGCGAGGTGACGTTACACGCTGCCTCCGTTCTTTACAAGTCACAGACATGTTAGTTGTGCCGAGTATTTTTTTAACCATATACCATATAATATGTATTAAGTCTTGGTTAAATTTTCATAAAGTTTAACCTCTATTCGCGACCACGGAGGAGTACTTTTGCAGCAGCTGCTGCTTCTTGATCTGTCTTGATCACCAGATGTTTCGAAGGGCCAGAAAATTTCACCTTTTTATTTTCTTCTAATTTGAACTTTCGGTTTGGGTGTAGTTGGGGTACGCTATCTGAAGAGTTTTATAATATTTGTTCCTTATGCTAACTAATCAGCGCGTCATCAGCAAGCTAAAATATTTAATTTTGTTACACAAGGGCTTACTAGATATTTGAAATTTCTCGATATCAAGCTCAAGAGAATAAAAGTAAGAGATGTGATAGTAAAGAAGAATGTATATCGAAAACCTAAAGCTGCTTCCACCTAGAGCTTTGGAAAAGAGAGAGAGCTTTGAAAGATTGAATGGCTTAATGAAACCGAGATGAGTTGAGGTTGTTTGTTACCTGAATTGACCTTTAACGATAAAGTGCGTATACCGCTATTTACTGGTAGAAATAATGACAAGGTAATGTATTAAACTAAATAATAAAGATGAAACAGTTTTTTTTTTAAAATAATAGAGACGTTATATTATACGTAATTTTATCTAACGTAACGTGCGCAATATTTCAAACAGATAGTCTAGATGCATTTGTAAGGTTGAACTGTGAAATCTGGAAATGTTGAAATGTGCATATCCATAACGCAAATAAATTTTATATATAAATCACAACCATATTCAATCCACTACTGGATGAGGCCTCTCCCGGAGAGAGGAGTTGGTCTACTGCTCCTACGCTGACCAGACGTATTGGGAGAGGAGAGCCGAAATTCTCAACTGTGATCACCACTGTCTTTTGAGCCCCCACCGGGAAGCGGTTCCATGGTCGATTCTCGGTGGGGGATGAAAATTTCTGTGAAAAGAGAGACAGACAGAGAGATAGGATAAAATTAATTGTATGGGCGGAACCCGCAAAAAAAAGAGAGAGAGAGAGAGAGAGAGAGAGAGAGTGAGTGAGTGGGTGTGTGTGTGTGAGTGTGTGTGTGTGTGTGTGTGTGTCTATCCAGGCATACCGTCTAACACTACCAACTCACGACCAGAAAATTGAGCAGATTTGGAAAGTAAGCAATTTTTCCTGCATGCTTGGATTTACTGACCATTTTTTTCGTGATCTACGATGTTTTTTATTTTATGCCATCAAACGATTTTTCAGACCCATGCTCATTTTCACGCTTATGTAAGTGATTTCGTTTACACGAGTGTATGATGACTTAAAAAAAAAACCACTCTTTTTGAAGAGTGTGTAAAAGATCAGCGCCATCTACATGTGTAAAAGACATGATCACACCTACGGGTGGACCAACTATTTGTCCGACTGTATCAGACGCCGTTTGATTTTTGTGATGTTATCCACTTCCGATATTTCTAATGAAATAAATAGATTTGTATCTTCCTTAAATGTAATCTAAGGTTATTAAGAGAGCGGAAGAAAAACTTAGTAGCATAAAAAAATATTTTTTTATTAATAAATAGTATAGTTGTCGAATATTATAGTCACATGTTCACATTATACAGTCATTACAGTTACCATAATTGTTCTGTGATAAATAATTTGACGTACGTACTAAGCATTCATGGGGTACTTCACTTTAGTTAAAGAGATATTACTTCGACAAAATATTAGAACAGCTGTGCAGTAAGAAATAAGTAATGGAATCGACAAAATAACAGACCAGGGTATTTGTTCACATTGCACAGTGGACCAGAGACCCATATAACCTGACCAAAACCCCAAAAATGAAAGTGCATGGAAGGGTCTATCACCTAATGCATATGATCCAGGAAGGTCCCAGTCGTATACATCTATCAGTGTTACTGTCATATGTTCACTGTTTTGGTCAGGAGTAAAAGACAAAACGAAACTTTGTAAATGTTCTGTATTCATGTGTATTTTCTATGTCAGAGAAGGTTAAGTTTGCGATATTTTTACGGATATTAGCGTCATAACCACGAGTGGGTAACTATTTTTTATTCCATCTGTGTATAAGATAATTCAATGATAGACATCCAGTCGTGACGTTATATGTAATTTATCAATTCTATGGATGCTTATGGAGAAGTAGTTTGTAATTCACGAAAAAAAAACAACACATTTTTATGGTTTCGTAGGTTTTTAATCCGAGAAAAGCGGATACAAGACTGGGTTTTTTGCTAATGTGGTACTTGAATTATTTATGTTTCTGGAACAGTGAATCAATTTTGCCCGTTTAGATTGTAAGTGCATATTTACTGTGTGTGAAATTTTCTAACCAAAATACACCATATTAATATAAATTTTGCTTTTTTCAGAGAAATGCCACATAAAATAAGTAGAAGAAATCTAATTGAGTTTCTGAGGAATGCAGAAGGGAACAGAGAAGCCAAAAAGCAACAGCTCCTGGGCTTTGTGGAAGATGAAATATGAGGTGGAGAGCCGTTATGTAGTGCTGACCAAAAACAGTAGTCGCCTTTTGCTATTAGATGTTCCAGAAGCTCGACAAATGCAATCGCGAGTACGGTAAAGTAAAGGAAAAGTATGCGGCCTAGCTGGATACTGATATTAATCTGATTGATAGTGAACTACAGCCATCGACCTCAGCGAAAGTCGGCCCACAGGCAGACTGCAGAAAGCAGTGAAAGATCAAAGAGGAGAAAGACTGAGGCAATTCAGCCAGCCGAGAGTGGAACAACTCTTGCTTACGTAGCCACGATGAAGTACCAGGTGTATGCATAAGTTTTTGCCGGTTTTTGTGGTAAAGAAAACACGTAATTTTTAAGGGAAATTAATTTTGTTTTATTCAAAATATTGGCCATCGGCTTATACACATTTCGCCCATCTTTCAGGTAATTGATGCATACCATGCCAGAAAAAATGCTTGTCTTTTGCGGCAAACCATTTGTCGAGCCATTTTCCAACGTCTTCGAAATTGCTGAAGTGCTGCTCTGCGAGCGCGTGCCCCATTGATGTGAAGAGGTGATAGTCAGATGGGGCCAGGTCTGGGCAGTACGGCGGGTGCGGAAGGATGTCCCATCCAAGCGATTTCAAGGTGTCTTTCACTGGTTTTGCTGTGTGAGACCCGAAGCGATTAGGCCTTGGTGTTGAAGGACCGGCTTCGCCAGGTGAAAGCCACGATTTCTTCCGCTTCGGGTTTTCAAAATAAATCCATTTTTCGTCACCCGTCACAATTCGATACACAAAGGATTTTCTTTCGTGGCGTTGAAGCAGCATTTCACAAGTGACTTTGCGATTTTCTATTTGACGTTCATTCAAATCGTGTGGGACCCATTTACCCAGTTTATTGATCTTCCCCATTGCTCGTAAACGTCTGTTGATTGTTTCTTGTTACACATTTAATGCTTTTGCCAATTGCTGTTGAGTTTGAGTTGGGTCATCCTAAAATAACACTTGCAATTGCTCGTTTTCGCACTTTTGTGATCTACCAGAGCGCGCACTGTCTTTCACATTGAAATCACCACTTTTAAATTGTCGAAACCATGTCTCGCATGTTCTAATCGATGGAGCGTGTTCACCATATGTTTCTATCCAGAACACGATGACTTTCAACAGCCTTTTTCTTTTGATTAAATAAGAAAAGCAATGCGTGCCGCAAATGTTCTTTTTCAGGCACAAACTTTGACATGATCACTGAACGATAAAACAAAGACGCTAGTGTTTGGCGGACTCAACTTGTGTGTGTTTGTAGTTTAATGTCAGACTAACAAAATGACGTATGTGTCAAACGAATACGCTGCGTACTTTTCGCTGGCGCCATCTCTTAGGTAAACCGGAAACTACTTATACATACACCTGGTGCAAAGAGCAAAGAGAAATTGACAAGACAAAAGTAGAAGAAATCGAGGCAAGTCCAACTAGAGCGACCAAGATTAGGAAGTCCTGGACAAATCTGAAAGAGACACTGCAATGTCGTACGATTCAGATAAGGCTCTGGCATTGTTTTTGGAAACGAATCTAACTAAACATCATTACCAGCTTCTGAGGAGTGAAGCGAAGAAACTGGGTCATGATATTTATCCCGTTTATAATCACGTACGGGACGCAAAGAAGTGCTACCCAGAGGGCATACAAGTGACTGAGTCGTTGTCGGAAGTGCCACTTCAGAGTCTACTAGATCACACTATGAAAAGGCTTTTAACTGTTCAAGAGCCAGTCTTGGAAAGCATGCCACAAGTACCGTATGTGTCTAACGTTGATCAGAAAGTATGACCGTGATGGGTCTGGTGGCCAGGCCCAATACAAGCAGTCAGCCAGCGAGGTTGGGTTTCAGGATTCAGACATCATCTTGATTTCAATTGTGCCATTGAAGCTGTTCTTCGAGAAAAAATATCTAAGGGTTATGGTTTGGCAGAATTCCCACCCATCATCACCAAGATTCTGCCGCCCAATTCGACTACAATTCAAGAAAGAAACCGAGGACCTGGCACGAGAAGAGGTGTCGAGAGTACAAGAACAGATATCAGCCTTAACACCAAGTAAGGTGTTCGTTGAAGATATGGCGTTTCAAGTCCAACGCAGCCTCCATTTGACAATGGTAGACGGCAAAGTCTGCAACGCTATCACGCATACAAAGTCTGCACAAACCTGTTATGTATGCGGAACAAAACCTAAAGATATGAACAGTTACAAGAAGACCTCCAAAAGCAAGCCTGAAAATCCCGAGTCCTTCATATTTGGTCTTTCTATATTATATGCATGGATCAGGCTCATGGAGTGGCTGCTTCATGTAGCCTACAGACTAGACATAAAGAAATGGCAAGTCCGGAAAGAAGATCAGTCAGCCGTGAAGAAAAGGAAGGAAGACATCCAAAATAAATTGAAAGTCGAGTTAGGTCTTATTGTTGATGAGCCAAGGTCAGGCGGCAGCGGAACATCAAATGAAGGCAACACGGCTAGGATGTTTTTTCAGAATGCGGAAACGGTAGCCACGATAACGGGCATCCACACGAAACTCATCGAGAAGTGCTCTGTTTTATTACAGGCATTATCCTCAGGGTAGGACAACGACACAGACAGATTTGAGGAGTGGACAAATGATATCCAGGCACTGCATCTTGCAAATTACCCGTGGTTCTACATGCCGGCATCAGTTCGTAAGATACTTGCTCATGGCCAGTCCATCATTGTCCATTGTTTGCTTCCGATAGGACAAATGTCCGAAGGGGCCCAGGAGGCGTGAAATAAGCACATTAAGCAGTACCGAGAGCATCACTCCAGAGAGAAGGCAATGGAAGATGTTATGCTCCGTCTTTTTTGTGACATCTGATCCCCTTATTTCGACCTTCCGCCAGCCCATGTCTCAACAAAACAGAAGAAAGGCACTATGTCCGGAAGTCCTTTCCCTCCTCAAGCCACCCATGCTGCCTGCAACATGTATTGAGTCTGACTCTGAATAACTAGCCATTTAAGTACCTATGTAAATATTTTTCCAATTTCTTTTACATTCAACCTTGAGGGTAATACAAAGTGATGAGCAATGTGAATTCTACGATGTGAAATGAGAATGAAAAACAGGGCACACGGGAAATCAGACAACAAGTTTTAAAAAGAATTAACATGGGAAACAGGTGAGGAACCAAAAACATAAAACAGTCTGTCTTTTCTGTGGGAATTGTATTTAAAAATTATGATACAGATCGTATAAAAAGTGGCTGCGATATTTTGCGATCTTTAGAGACATAATAATGTATGACAAATATGATTTCATTTGTTGCTGTTTTCACATCCGATTGTTCGCTAATATCTATACCCATATTACACATATACACATCTTTATGCAATTTGTGTCCGCATATTAAATTTTCCCCTTTTGGTATCAAATTCGCAATGAGCGACCTTCTAAACCTATGTATATTAAGTTTCATAAAAATTAAAACACGGTTTCCTATTTTGGCCAGGTTTTCGGGGTTCCTGGCCCACTGTGCATTGGTAGTGTTGAAATGCATTGAGCTGTTTACATTTTATGATAAACTGATCATAAAATACACACACATATAGGAGAAGTGTTGAAACAATTTTAGAGACAATTTTCATACACACAACATTTTTTAAATACAGAATATATACAGCAAACAATGAATAAGATAATATTGCCTTTTAATGTGAGTCAAAAAGTTTAACATACAAAATATAAAATTAATTTTGTATGCATCATAAAAAGTTTCCCAATTCTCTTACCAGCTTCACTTTAATTTGGAATTTTCGAGATTTATTTTAACCCACCTACATCGAACAGTAAGTTAAACTGTATGAAGAGAGAAAAAAGTACATACTATATCATATAAGTGCTAGCACAATCATGTTTATAAATACACTTAACATAGTGACTTCGATCAAACTTTCAACAATGGATTCACTCAAGAGTACCATAGAAACTCAAATGAGATGGTAACAAGAAATAAAAAAGAAAGGAAACCGTACCTAGAGGAAAACAAGTGATTTATTTAATATCGAATCTTGGAACACTCATATAACACTATATAATAATTCTAGAGTACAAAGCTAGTAATGACGAAGGCTAACTATGTAATATCATCTATATTTTTAATTGAAGATGTTCCACTGATTTCTGCAATACGTTCACTAGCATGTCTTCAGAGTGATAGTTAGAATTTTGCGTATTGACTCCAAAGAGTGCAGAAAAATCCATATCACGCTTTCATTACAGCAGTGCACATAATATTTCTATTCACCGTCAATTTACGCTGATACTCTTGTAAAGAGAAAATGACATTTTCATTAATTTACTTAATACGTTAGGGATTTAATATGTCATAAAATGACTGTCTTGCTTTGTACTTGTCTATCCGGTTTGGTTAGTTTGGTGTGTTTCGGCGCAGCTGTGTTTATCCTGGATTTTGAGCAATTGTATCAACTTTAACATCAGCAATTGAAGCAGAATTTTTAGTAAAGTGCTTCAGAAAAAACATAGTTTACTTTAATTCCTGCGAAGATAATACTATAAGACTCCAGTGACTATATGTAATTTCCAGTTACATAAATGAGAAAAAGCAACCCGTAGAAAATTGTCTTTATAAATGGCATCAACTTCATAATATTTTAATATAATATGATATTTTTACTACCCCGAGAAAGCCTACGCACACGGTGTTTGTCCACTACAAAGCCCACATGGCATGAGCTGGGATTAAAGCAAGAACCCCAAGCACAGGACCCACGGAGCCATCGCGACCTTCATGTCACTTATGTGCTAAATGTTGTCCTGTTATCACAAAAACAGTAATTATTCAAACATTCTAATATGGTTTCAAAATGAAGAGTTGTACTCTGCTTGACGATACAAAATTTGGGAAGAGTTGGTTTAACAGTTCTCAGACGATATACAAATAAAACTAATAACTACAACTATTAATAAATATACAACCACAAAAAATCTTAACGGTTGTCGAGCCATAAGAATTCCTGGAAAAAATGTACTTTGACAGACAGATCTGTGATTTGACAGATAATTGTGACAGACAGACAGATGACAAATATCTATTTATACGGAAGTTATTTAATTTCGGGAATTTTCGTGTTTTAATAGATAGTTGTCAGGCTTTCAAGAAACTTTGAGCAAAATATACTAACAAATTAGCGTACACTGCAGAAACACTTAAATTTCAAGACATATTACTTGGTAGAAAATTTACTTACTAATGTTTCATAATTTCGGCACTTCATGCCCGCATATTTTAGGATTTTCGAAAGTAAAAATCGAGAAAGAACTTCATGTTTTGGCGTAGACTGTAGAGTCCTTTGAATTTTTTGATATACTGAGAAATAAAGAAGTTACTTAAAATACAGACTTTCGGACTGAATCTGGATTCTTGTTAATAAAAAAATTTGCATCTGTTTTATTATATTCTTTTCTATAGTTCACAATGATTGGTCGTGTCGTAAATTCCTGCAAGGTTAACTCATTTCTCGACGTCAAACAATGATGAAATTTTGCACAGCGACGTAAGCCTGTTGACAATACAATATTTCATTGTTACTTTCACAGACTTCTATATTTTAAAAGCATATTATTTTTGTTAATGTGGATTCCTTTATCCTAAAGTAAATACCAGCCTGCAACGATGTTCCGTTTGACTGATTGCAGAGCACTTTAGGATTTGGGTCACAAAATATTAGCTTCAGAAAAAGCCAATTCAAGAATTTATAAAGTGACTGTATATGAGAGCGCGCCCCATGCTTTTTTTTATAACCCCATGCATAAACAAAATTATTTTTTACTTTTTAGTACGAATTGTTTAAAAAGTATTTTATTTTTTAAAATTTGTTTTACGTTTAAAATATACCTTGCATATCGAATAAAATATTCAAAGACATAACTAGATTGTATTTATAATAATATTTAACCTTAATTTATGTTTTTAAACTTTTACTTGAACAGATAATAGCTTTTTGGTTTAAGCTGCATTATCATCAATGTGACTTCGAATTTAATGCAAAATAATTTTGCCTTTACCGATGCCTTTACAATTGAACCTTTGATTAAAACAATGTTAACTATGCAAATAATACACAGTAGTATTATGGACGTTAAAAAATCGCCACGAAAGAAGTCAACGAAATTGCAAAAGGGTAGTGCAAGGAAGGGACTCCAGTACTTGCAACTGAAAGAGACAATTGTGATAGACGAATGCTAAATGATCGATGACACGAACACCTTAAACGTGTCCTTGTATTAGGTTGTGATCGGACTTATCGATTATTTACATATCCTAGCAGTAGCATAGAAGAATTTGTGAACAATTATACGCGATTAACCTAAATTACTACAACAGGCGATGCCAATATTTTTACCTAGCCCTGGAAGCTCCACGAAGTGAAATTAACGATTTTCTTATTCACGTTCGCATTATGTTTAAGTGTAAAAACTAAACTTGTGCCTTACCTATACATGTTATCTCCTTTCAGCTCATCAGCACTGAAGAAGGCTGCTAGACAATCATGTAAACTAACTGTTGGTCCCCAAAACCAGCTCCTCACCCACTCTAGCATCCAACTAAGCCAACTCTGAAAAATTAAGCAGAAGTTCGCAAGTAAAGAAACTGGACATGCCAGAACCCTCTCCAAGAATACGATGAGATTATTGTTATTACACATATATACATTATCATTACTTATGAAGCTAGAGCAGTAGAATTTTTATAATGACATCTAGTTTCCGCTTCAGGCCCTCTTTTAGCTGCAGATATTTCATGTACATATGAAGAGATTAATCCATATAATAGCTCCGATAGGCCAAGGGATAGCCAGAAGTGGCGTGAATGTACACTGACTTCAATGCTAGCGAACGTATCAATATCTGTGGTAAGTATCATTTAAAAATTAAGTCTAAAATAAAATTTATATTACGATGTATTCGAGTAAATGTTTCAAATTCATTCTGATATCAGATTCATTTTCATACAGGGTACTATGAAGACAAAATTTAAATTCTTGGGGCAAAGAGGTAGCATGAAACTAAAACGTTTTAGTAAACGAAATTAAAAAAAAAAAAAAAATCTCGTCTCGGGGCTGGCGAGATCAAAGTCACTTCAAAGAACGTAAGATTATTATTCGTTAAATCCATTTATGCATGAATGAATGCTAAGAAGCTTGTGCACAAATGTAAATCTTGAAGTGTCGAGTGCTAAAAGCACCTAGAGTTAGAGACAAGGATGAAATTACTAATACTTAGATTTAAGTTGGCAGCATAGATACTTACTTCCCTCTATTTTTTTTTTTTTTTCAATTCTTCGCCTTTGGGGAAAGCTTGTGTCATTTTTATTTGTATGTGAAGTTTCTGCGCGACTTGTCTGCATATTCTGAACGTGTAAGTACGTATCCTTTTTGCTATTTCAGGGTGTAGCAGAAATCCGAAATGGCAATTCGTGACTTTCTGGAGCCTTTCCAGGGACTTTCGAACAATTTTCGTGACCTGTATACTTAAAACCAAGTTAGTAAATGAAATAACAATAATGAAATTTTAATTTATTGGTCATATAAATGACAAAACAGCATAAAGAAGCAAAACACGTCGTCCTATAAAAAATTAATACAAACATTACTATATCCATCTCATGAAACATTTGCTACAGTACATCAGCATATGAATAATATACAATTATCATCATGCAACAAACTACAGCAATACTAAGTTATACCAGAGTCAAATTAAAACAATACAAAAAAGTCGTTAAAATACCAAATATTCTTTGTACGTTAGTAAGACTCGAAGATTTTAAGTGTAAACATTTTAATAATATAATTAATTTAATAACTAATTTAATCTTTTATCCAGAATCAAAGTTAAATAGTTAGTTATATATATTTTGATTTATTTGTCAGAGTTAAAAATCACCTACAAATACTTCAATAAAATAATTTATTAACATTTCTTGCACATCTCTGAGATCGTGCACTGCAATAATTAACTGGACAGTATGTGTCACTCTTGCGCGAGATATATATAGGGACATAGGTATACATTTATGGAGCCATGTCTATTATAAAGAGCTTCATTTTTTTTTAAATAAAAAAAATCACATCATATGAATCTACAGTCAATCAATCACATTCCAACATAGGTAAATTCTAAAGAATGTTTCAATTTTCAATTCAGATATGACAAAAAACTTCTGGATTGTTTAGATTTTATCTATAATACATTTTTTATCAAAGTTCCAGACAATATTAACATATTCCAACTGACCTCGAACAAGAAGACATTAAAGCACTTTACATATGTTTATGTCGTTGAAGTTTCGTGCCACCAACTTTATTTTTTCTTCTTTCTTTAGATACTATAATTTAAATGTGCTTTGCACAATATAGTTTTGAATCAATCTGAGCACCCAGATTTTTTACACAGTTTTCCAATATTATTGGTTTCTCCTTAACGTTATATGAAAAATAAGACGCATTGGTTCTCCTACTCATAATCACTCTTACTGTTTTACTTAAACTCAACGGCATTTGACAATTTAACTGCTGTATTCAAATCTTCTTGTAATAAAATTTTATCTTCGGAAGAATTTATTTACTTAAATATCTTTACATCGTCATACATTAATGCATCAGAGACAATAAAGATAATTTATAAACATAATAAACAGTAGCGGACCCAAATTGGATCCTTGAGAAACTCCGTATGTTAGGGAGTATATTGATGATATAATACTTTTACATTTAACTTTAAACTTTCTATCATTTAGATATGAATAAAACGATGTTACAAATTCAGAGGAGAAACAAACAAACAAAAACGAAGTCTTCTTATTAGAACTGAGTGCGACAACTTATCAAAAGCTTTCTGGAAATCAAGGTAAATGACATCTACTTGACTTCTTTGTTCTACTATAGGTACAATTTTAGGAAAAAATGTGTTAAATTTGTAGTTATTCATCGCCTTTGTATAAATCCATGTTGGTTTTCCACATAATTATATATGTACTTAAACATTATTTTCATTATAGTTATTGGCTTATGATCTTGAAGACTTTTCCCACTATTCTTATGAATGAGAATCACAAGAGATGTTTTCCAATTTCCCGGATATATACCTATTGATAAACTCCATTTAAACATAGATGATAATACAGGAGCTATTAATTCACTAATACCTTTCATTATAAATATTGGGATCTGATTTATACCTGGGGAAGTTTAACTGTATACGCCAGAAGTACGTCTATCACATTGATCGACATTTCAGTTTTCATCGTCCTAATATATCTGGTGTAGTAAAAAGTAATCCATTATTTTGCCAATAGATGGCTTCAGTGATCTGTATCTCGCGTTGTATAAGTCCGATCGGGTT
>JAGDQP010005407.1:0-36609 GCA_022664845.1 Lepisma saccharinum | reverse complement strand
TTATGTCTGATGAGGATCTTGGCTAGAAGGTCGAAACGTTACATGTAATTTAATTTTCGAATAATATAGTCTTGTTCAGCAGTTCAGTGTTTTTTGATCTTAATTGCAAGACGTGCAACTATGTTTTGTTGTCTTTTTCTTTATCAAAATTTGTAGTTCTACCACCAGACCTCGTATTTACTGGCATTTATCCATTAAGAAAATTGCTTGTGACGAACTTGCTTAATGTCTTTTAAATCTAATATCCTAACCTAGCCTAGCAATTATTAACCATGTTAATGTCAAACATTGATTTTAAGAAGAAAATATAGTCGCTTGACACGATAAAATATTATTGGTATTTTGGGCTTTCTTTGTGCACTTTTTCTTTCCTCCACCCGTTTAAATGTGGAGTCGACGCCTACCACCACGTAATATTCCTTATATTTCTGTTCGGTAGAGACAATTAATATACGGGAGTGAATTCTAACCATCAACCATATATTTATAAAAGATAATGGTGTTGACAAAATTACCGTCCCGTAGGAGACTAATTACAGAGTATTTAGAAGTATAGTTTCTAAGATTACGACTTCTTCTTGTGTGATTTGATAGGGGATAAGGCATGAAGGATAGCACCGGTTACATAGCCAACCGCGTGCCGATAGTTGTACCAGTTACAGAGCCAACTGCATACGAAAGAAGTAAGGGTTTAAGGTGAGAGTACACACCAGTCACAGAGTAGACTACGTGTGCGGATGACACCAGTTAAAGAGCCAACTGCGTGTCGGGTGTTTGTATCAGTTACAGAGCCAACTGCGTGTCGGATGTTTGTACCAGTTACAGAGCCAACTGCGTACGGAAGAAGTTAGGTTTTAGGCGAGAATATACACCAGTTACAGAGCCAACTGCGTACCAAGGAGTGTTCCAGTTATAGAGCCAACTGCGAACGAAGGTAGGAGAGGAGCTGACCACGCGAGGATTGAGTGATTCCTCTTGCCTTGCGCTGGTCCTTTTTATAGGTGATTGTAGGAGTGTTTCTTCTTGCTTCTCCTACACTGATTCCAGCTCCCTCTGTCTTCTGCTATCCGCTCCATCTGGTGCTTATGTGGAGTTGACTGTCGTCTGCTCCTATGTGTGTCACTACATGTTTACATTCTTATACACATGTTTGTCCTATAAACATGCTTGTTTATTTACACAATGTCCACGTGCTCAGAAGACACGCGGAACATTTCAATAGGATCATTTCATCAGCATCTCCTTCTGCCTGCAAGACTTTCATGATCCGAGACAACAATAATGGCGTAGGTTTTTCAATCAGACATGCCTTATTTAGTGAATTGCAGAAAAAATAACCCCGTTTCACCACGGGGACCATTTGCAATATAATAGTAACCGAAGTTGTAACTTTAGATATTGCCCTCTTTTGTTGCTTTATTTCTTCGTATTTACGAAGTTTTGCCATCAAACACTACAACATTACCAAAGTTGTTCTTAATGTAGCTACGTAATTGTAACATATCTTTTCATGTCACGCCATTGACTTTTGGTCAAAGTACAGCCTGTAGGAGATATTCACCATCTATTACGTAAGACAGGTTCTGTGGATGCTCTGCACAAGAAAATGTGTTCTCAATGCAAGCGTAACTTTAGATGTTTTCCTGAATGAAAACTCACAAAACAATTCCGATGGTGCAGGAGCAAGGTCGTATCTCATGTATTGAAAAAAAATATTCACGACATCTGATTATCCAAGAAATTCTACTGAACAGTTGCAAAGGGTTTATTGGAAATGCTTCATGTCAGGGAGACAGATTGGGTTTTCCTATAAACTGTTTTAAAATCTTATTCGGTTCCCTTGTCCGGCTACTATTTACCATTTTTAAGTAGAAAAGTTTAGTTTGATTTTATTCGCGTTGCCATAAAGAGGCTAAATTAGTTTTACTTAATATGGCTTTTCTTAATCTTGATGTTTCCCATCGTCCAATAGGTTGACATTAAAATTAGGTTTTCTGATGTATGATTGGTTAAATCTGCTTACGGTATTTTTCCTATGAGGGGACGACAGATCAGGTTCACTGATTGGAGCTCACCTGTTTACATAGCAACGTCAGATATCGAGAACCCTGATTGGTATTACTGTTTTGTACACTTCATAAAAAGGACATTCAAGTTTGCGAAGGTACATTATGTACATTCTCGGTTATTTATCGACCTAATTAAATAAACACTGTTTATGACCAAAATCACTTTAGTGTGTCTTTATTTGTTTAAAAGATGAATCAAACACGTAAATTTCATAACAACGTATTCTCAACTGATGAAGTATGGTTTTAAGCAACATATGTAAAATAGTGTATATGATATCTAAACGTAACTCGATTCCTTCGTGGCTAAACATTTTTTACTTTTCTATTTATCAGCTTTAGTTTTTCATTCTAAAATATATTAGAAGATTCTGGTTAGTCACTTCATTTCGGATCATAACTGTATTTTTTTTTAGCAGAAATGGGGATAACCTTGCTTCTTCGTTTTAATATGACAAGCCCATTTCTTTAACAATTATATTCTCTATGTATAATTTATCTATTTCTTCTGCCTGGTCAGAATTTGTACTTTCTTCAGCTATTAAAGCGGTAGCTATACTATGAAAATCAGAACATGTTGTATCTCAAATGGAGAGTGATCAATTAGCCAATTGAAAAAGATCTTGAGGTATTTATCATCGCGAATGTCTTGAATCTCGTAACTCAACGTGTTGTTCAGTTGGACAGGGCTGGAATGGTAATATTTTTTGGGGGTACACGCTGCTCAATAAAAATCCGGATTTGGGAACACGTTCCTTTATATTTATGCACTGAGGTGGGTACACGCTGTGATTTATACTATTAGGTGGGTACACGGCGTGTACCCGCGTATACCCTCCATTCCACCCCTAGTTGGACTAAGTGCAATATACAGAATCTCCCAAAATCTCTTTCACGTCCATACACAAAGGAGCAGCCAAAATTCAACGGGCTTGCGTACTATCTGACAAGGAATTCCTTGAGTGCGAGGTTGCATTCGGCCAATGGTATTTACGGCATTCGAAACCCCAGATAGTGTCTACCACGCCACCACAATAGTGGCTGCTAATGGCAAGAAGGGGTGTATCCCAAGGTCAGCACAGCTTCAGGCTCCGGAACGTAGTTAAACTGCTTAGTCGACAAGTAAAACACAACAGTGCAGCATTGCTTGTGGTGTTGATATAAAGCAGAGCAATGGCAGCGTTAAACAAAGCAAATATTGCATTATATCTACAACAACAGTTGCAGAAGTTAACATTTCGGCCAATCGCTGGTGCAAATAACTTGCTGTTACTTGATTCCTGGTCTGCGTAAAAAAATCATTCTCCTTTAGCGTAGACTATCTCTCCTGACAAGTGTGTGATATATTGCAATTTATACCACCTGGAACCACTGCATAAATTCAGCCTCTGGATGTTTGTTTCTTTCGTGCATATAAAACATTTTATCGCACCAGCTGCAGCTACGCCTTCAAGCATAGCCAGTTCCACGATAAAATCCACGACAGACTGTTTCTCATTCTGTTGCATGCCATCACATTCCACCAGTTCTCGTCACCACGTTATACCAATATGATTCTATATGCATTCTTTAAGAGTGGTTACATAGCTGACCGTGATGCAAAGTTTATTGCTCCCAATGAGTTCGCCTTCCATCTTGATGGTGTACACTTTTGTGATCACTGTGGTCAAGGGCGCCCATTAGGGGAGGCCAGGGGGCGCTCGCTCCCCCCCCTAGCCGGAGAAAATTATACTATGCAAGATAGCAAACAAAAATAAAATGTTTATATGTACTTTCTATATTTTATTTTATTTATATATTTATTTTCAACACAACAAGGTTTGTAACCCAATTAGAGTGTCGATATTTAAAATGCTCATTTACATACATTTTCCTACAATATTTCTAAATGCGTTCGACGACGAAGACATATCACATATATCCAATCCGATGGAAGTTCTACACATTTCATTGTAGGTAGTTACATATTCTCCAGATTGGTGATTTCATAATTATATTGTCCTTGCCTTTTTGCAGTGGAAGAGACCAGTGTTGTCTACGCGAGTTTTTAATGACGGGACACGAAACTGTAACAATGATACCAAGTCTGTGCAGTCTAAGCCATTTTGAATTATTTTCCTAAGAAATAACATATCAGAAATACTACGTCTTTGCTCTAATGAACATAAGCATAGTACATTTTCTCTAAGGTAGAAATGTTCTTAAACTTTCTTCCCATTCTTATTATAAATGCTAGAATTTTAAAAGTTTTATTTGTAATATTTTTCTGTGGTTGTTAAATGTTAATATCATATCAAACGTGACACCAAGATGTATTTAACTACGTCGGGCCTACTTATAAATTTAACAATTAAATCTATAAATCGTTTAATTTGTACTGAATTATAAAATTTCGTAATAATTGCAAGTTGACTGATAACGCACCAGTTGGTAAAGTTGCCTAAACTATGCTGTAGTTTTATGGCATCTTCATGAAATTAATTTTAGCATATATTAGAGGTCATCCGCAAACAACACTTTTTCATTATCTGGTAAGAATTGTGGTAGGTCATTAATGAACACGAGGAATAACAACGGTCCAAGATTCGAGCCTAGCGGGACTCATGACAGTGCTATATATTCGTCAGATTTGTGTTCCTTGAATACAACAGACCGTCTGCGATTAGATAGATAAGAGCACATTGAACCTAATCAAAGACAGAGATAAGTGATGGTGATTTAATTTACCTAGTAATATATTGTGATTAAGTCTGTCAAATGCCTTTTCAAAGTCAATATAAATTGCATCGACTAGCTTTCATTTGTCCAACTAATTTTCAATAAAATCTGTAACATTTGTAAGGTTTGTTACCGTGGATTTTTGTGAAACAATGCCATGTTGTTTAGTTGAGATAACTGCGTTCAAATGATTAATAATTCGTTCATATACAATCAGTTCAGAGAATTTTGCAAAGATTGGTAAGATTGATATGGGCCTGTGGTTGGTAATTTCTCGTCTGTTGTTTGTTTTAGGTATAGGACAAACTAAATCAGATTTCGGTAGGGTTTGAGCTCTTGGGTATTTTATATGAGGAAAAGAAAATTTAAAAAAGTAATAATCATCCATATTTCCGTATCCCCCCCCCCATTTTTTTTTCAAAAATCAATGGGTCAATTTGTGGGGTTCTGAGGTACCAAGGGGTACGCGCAGTTCTAATTTCTGCGTACAGCTCAAAATTTTCAAGCAGGAAACAAAGCGACACTTCAACTGAGACGTTCAGTGAAAACCCGAACATGATATTTTAAGTAGTTATCGACATATACCTGAATAACTATTGCGACCCCACGAAAAATGAGCTTATGGGGTTTCGGTACAAAACGGGAAGGTATCCAAAAACTACTTACGAATCACAATATAATAAAATTAACCATTGCTTACGGTGTTTTCAGGGGGTCCTATGTGGGGTTCTGGGGTACAGTGGGGTACCCACAATATCCGATATCGAAGTTCTTCCGATTCCAAAATGTACACTATCACACAACATTACGTTAAGTGAAAAATCGAAGTAGATAAGTTAAACAGTTACTAAGATAATGCGCGGCAAACATTTGACCCCATCATAACAAAGCATGGGGTACGGCAATAAGACGATGTGCTACTCCAAAACTAACCATGGGAATAATCAAGTAGTTTAATACTATCGTTCTCCAGCGAATTCTAAAGTAACCTGTGTGGGGTTCTCGGGTACTAAGGGGTAAGTGCTGTTCTCATTTATATATTTGCATTACATTTCTCAAGCAATAATCAAAGATACTTCAATCGATACGAACACGGTAGTTCAAGTGTATATCTAGATTGCACTGAATAACTATCGAGACCCCACGAAAAGTGGGTCTCTGGGGTTTGGGTATGAAACGGGAAGGAATGTGAAAACTACTTACACACGCCAGTATAATTAAATAAAATATTGCTCACGGTAATTTCAGCGGGAACCTATGTGGGGTTCTGGGGTACCGTGGAGTTCCCACAATATCGATTATCAAACTTTGTCAGATGGGTATATGAACAGAATATACAGTGCAATGAAAGGTTACATTTAATGGATTTGTTTAAGTAGCTACATTAAATGGCTGTCGCTGTATGACATGGTAAATGTTTTGAACCCTTTCAATAGGGCATGGGGTACGGTAATAAGACTATAAGCTACTTCAAATTTAAGCATGGATATGATTGTGTTGAATTTGAATTTATTTTAAGGCAACTATGGCTCAGGCCGTATGTATGATGATGGGATGAATTGGTGGAATGAAGAAAGTGGGAGGAAACGGGAGCACCCCGAGAAAACCCACGCACACGGTGTTTGTCCACCACAAAGCCCACATGGCATGAGCAGGGATCGATCCGACGACCCCTAGCACCAGAGGTGAGCGCTCTACCAACTGAGCCACCGTGGCCCCAATACGATTGTGTTGTTTTAGAATTTCCTGTGAATGATAGTTTAAATGAACCTGCGTGGGGTTTTCGTGTACTGTGAGGTACGCACACTATTGGCTATCGTAGATCGTCTAATTCGTTTATAGACAAAATGCACAATATCATACAATGTTACATTAGTGAAAAATTGAAGTTGATAAGTTAAACGGTTACCGAGAAATGGCGTCGTAAACATCTGACACCATGGTAAGGAATGAGGTAGTGTAATAAGATGGTAACCCACTCTAAAACGAACCATGAATTCTATCTCACCGTATAAACTATAATCTAAGAAAGTGAATGGGTACCTGTGTTGGATTCTGGAGTACGCTGTGGGTACAAAATTAATGTTAGAATAATATTAAACATTTCTTAACAGAAATTGAGTTCTCATTGTAGAAACATATATTGTAAATTTTCTGGTCGTTTCTCGAGACATGAGCGTTTAAATTTATAAAGTCATGAATTTTGATTATCTTTTCTCTTGAGTATTAGGTATAGGGAAACGAAACCAAATATTAATAACGAAAACCAATTAGGCAACTTAAGGGTACGTGGGTGCTTTTACTTAAAAGTCAAAGAGCTAATGTATGGGTTTTCTTTAAAATATTATTTTTTCCTCCCTTAACGACTCGGAAAATGTTTCAATTGCACATTTTTAACACTTTTTATAAATTACTGATCTTATCAATTAATTATTTGAAAATATAATTGAATCGGTCAGACCGATTCATTTCAAGGAATGAATTTGTTTACTTTTCCTTGTAGTTTATAGCCTCTATAAGTAAATGGAACTACAGGCTGTTTTGATGAAATCTTCAGTCAGTAATCCAAATTTGTACATTATGCAATAATCAATATCGTTAACATATTGCAGATAATAGCAAGGCTTTCATATCGAGTTTCTTCTTAGGTATGTGGTTTGATCTTTCGCTTACTTATTCTATTTGGTGTAAAGTGGCAAAAGCTTGTCAGCTTCCTTTCTTACATGTCGCCTTTAATGGCATGCTTAATCTATTAGGACCGAGAGAGAGAAAATCTTAAAAATGTATTTTCCTTCATACAAATAATTCCGACTTTTCTTCTGAGTATAAATATTTTTTTTCGCATGTCAAATGATAAGAGGAGACGTAATTTCCGATAGGATTGATATGGCAATTGCGGTATAAATCAAGAAAACATTTTTTCCTTTTAGTTTGATATATATGATTGCAAAGAAATGCTGTAATAAATAAATGAACAAAAAGCATGTTATACTGTGTTATTCTGTCATTACCAAGGGTTGTCGAGATCTCCGGGCCTTCTCAAAATCTTGACATTAAAACTGAATTCTATTCCACAGAATTCCATGAACTTATTCCGAGGCGTAAAAGGGCAATTACCTCTAATTGTCGCCTACTTATTACTAGATAAAGGAGACCCATAGCCATTCACGTTTCTAATCTGAAAGTTGGTTCTTTTATAACAGAAAGCATATGCAGTTTCCAAAGTCATATTGGCTTTCTCTTTTACATTTTTCAAATAAAAGAAAAACAGGGATTCCGCCAGGATTTTCAGTTTAGGGGTGTAAAGTCGAAATTGGGAGGGTGTAACTGGAGTTTTGCGCGGTTTTTATCGATTTTTGACCGCAAATATTTTAAAATTTGTGGGGACAGTTGTTGAGAATTTGGCGGGTGACACCCCACAGGGGATTGTGGCGGAATCACTGACTACAAATATATGTTGTTGCTTATAAAGAGAACAGACAGCATTTTTTTAACGTTGCCAATAAATGGAACGCGAACTGAAATAGAACAATATTTTCGTAACATTCGGGAATTTCGTAAATGTTTTTATTTTTAAATTTTCCTGATTTTAAATACTAGGAATAGCTATCACCTAAATTGTTGATAGTACAATATGCATCCAAAACTACAATATTCTCATTACTAAAAACATTAGAAATAACACGGATTTGAAAATGAGTTTTAGAAAATAAGTTCTGTCCACAAATCAATTATATTTAACAGACTAATTAAAGCGTAAACTTGCTTAATCCGTTGCCACTTTTTTAAAAGAATCTTTTCCTCCCGGATTGTTTTTCAATTGGATATTGCCCATGGTATCTCATTTGAACTTTTTATAAGAATTTGCTGAATTCTTTATTGAGTTCCTCGAAAATATGATTAAAACAACGATGTTTCTTGTTTACTTTTCTTTGTAGTCTACAGCAGCCATTAGTTATTTGGAACTGAGAGCAGACCCCCCCCCCCCTACTAGCTGCTTCGATGGAAACTTGCCTAATCCTCGTAATCCAGGAGGTAATGACGTAAATTTCGGAGTGGAAATGGGTAGATAGGTAGTTTCGCACCCCACAGTTGATTATCCTGACTTTCCGGGGCGTCCCTCATTTTCACCAGGCGAATGTCAGGATAAGTCCCTTCCTCATCCTATAACTCATCCCGGAGTAAGCCATAATTGCCAAAATGAACAAATTCAAATTAAAGATTTTAATTTGACGGAAACTTCAGTCTATATTTCACATTTCTTCATTATGTAATAATCAACATCAGTGATTAAAATGTTATCCACAATTTGGTGGCCAAGAAGGCCACCGGAACAATTTTGCGGTGGCCTCATAGTGTATTATTTTTATTTACATTAAATATAAACTACGTGCATGTTGTGCAATAATGCATAATCATATTGAAATTAGACAAGAACTAGGATGAATTACCATGCAATTAAAAAACAAGTGAAACAGTCCTTCCTTCTAGACTTTTCCTATCCTCCAAGTATGATGTTCAAACCAGAACGTCCAAATTAGAACTATTCAAAGCAAAGAACTGTTTGCTCAAACTGACCACCATGTGTGACTGTAGGTGGCCCTGGCGCGCCAATTTTGCATACCTTTTAAACACTGATCAGCATCATTACCGTATTGTAGATGATGTCACGGGTAATTGATATCACGCGTATTCTTAGGATTCCGCCTTTTCCTTTAATTTTCAGTTTATTTCTCCTTGTTGTGCAGTAAAATTACTTCTTAAGTGCCTTTTTCTTCCTCTTTATATTTCCTACGTCACTCAACTGCATCATTTACCGTACACCGTATAAATTTACCGAACACAATATAAAATAACGCCTGAGGATACCCCAGAAGCTTACTTTTACCCGTGAGTCCCCTAGGAATATAGTTTAAAGGCCACTTTAGACGATCCAATTTCTCGTACGATCCCTCGTATGCAATCCCATCGGTTACATTCTTTGATCGTGTAAAGCGTAGATCGTACGATTTTTCATGCTATCTCCGATGTGTTCTCTAAATCGAAACGGTCCTATTTTTCAGCGGATTTTTCAGTGGATTACGAGAGAAAGAGAACATATTAATGTTATTACTTGATGCTGAAATTAACATACATAATGGCATAATAAACGATTACAGGTATAAAGATATAAAACAAAGTTTTTATGGGAAGTGTAAAAAGGTCGGTGATACTGCAGTTCAGCTACTTCTGCCATAGAGAACTGGAAATAGCTCAAAATGCTACGTTTTGCATTCTTATAACCATAAAAGGTACTAAATACGTGAGAAATATGTTTAAAAATATAAAGACAAAGTTCTGATGTGATCTAATAGCTACTGCTTTTCCTATATATTGTGCAATGCAGTGAAGGTGATTTTCATTGTTTTTCTTGTGCGTAGAGTACCGAATTTGCTACAATCATGATAAGTATGAAGGGAAATAATGTAGAGGATACCTGTATCTTTGCCATCGTATTCCTCCCCAATTATTTTGATAAACATATACGCTCTGTGCATCCGAAATAATGAAATACTGTGAACAGTAATTACAGAAGTAGACATAATGTAAGTAGAGTGTCGACGTCAACCCAGAACTGTGCAAGCCAATGGATGAGCTAGGTAATTAATCGAACGAACTAATTTTTATTCAAGGGTTAAGACAGCTGACCCACCCTATTCACACCTATATACCTTGTGTGAAATGAGACTGTAAATCATATAAAATCTACATTACTCCTCATTTGTGTATTTTGCAAGTATTTCATGCTTATAGGAACGTAAAACGTAGCATTTTGAGGCGTTTCCAGTGCTCTGTGATAGAAGTAGTTAAACCGCAGTGTTACTAATTGCCCCCATATGTATAAATAGGAGTTAATATATAGCGATTTATATACTTTTGAAGTGCTGTGTATTGTCACATATCTTGTTAACTCAGAAATATTGTAAAAACAAAACACATATGACTCCGAACTTATCACCGAAGACGACAAAATTTTCAACGTTTTTAGTGTGTGCGCATAGAAATATCTTTATCGAAGTACAGAAGTAAAACTACGACAATTTCGTTACCACTGAAACCTAGTAGAAGTTAGATTCTCTTGGTAGAAGAATTTACATTTCAATTAACTGAATTTCTGTTGCGTCAAGATTAATTGTTATCAATATTATAATATTTTCTATTTTTTAAATGGGCTATACTTTAACAAATATCTGCGGCATAATTACCCTTAAAGCCTGAGGTGTCACAACTATAAACTCCAGCAGTTTCATAATTATCCCCTCGTATCCAAAATTGTACCGTGTAAGACACTATACAATATTGTATGATTTATCGTACGAAAATCGTCTTCTTACCATAGGCCATATCTTGATGATTGAATTGGTATTAACGTCCTAAACGAGCTGCCGATATTCTAATGCCGAGCCCAACAGTTTTCTGTCAGATAGGCTCCAAATCACTCGGTTCACGAACCCTAGCAGCAATTGAACCCGCCACCACGCTCACAGAAAGCGAACGCACTAACCTCTCGGCCACCCCAAGGTTCCTATGCCATGTTATCAGGGGTAGAAATATTTAAAACGCCATATCATAAGAACCCTTAATTTAATTACTTATAATTTTTCCTTAATATAACACTGTTTTATATTGTACAGTCACTGAAATATATACTGCGGGAGTCTAGCAGATTTTTAGTCTATGGTCTAGTATTTAGTTTCTGTTGAAATTATATTTATAGATTAGATAGGCAACCTTTAGACTAAGCCTGCCAAATCTGTTCCTTATACATATCACGGCTAATCACAACTGAAGGTCTGGCCGATAAATATAGTTTAATATAGAGCTAAATGTTAGTTTTTATTCAACTCTTGCAGTACATACTTCCGTGACTGTACATTCTGTTTAAAAACACATTTTACGAAATGTAATAGTCGTTATTCTGGGAATCCCAAGGTACCATAAAAGCCCACACAGGTACCCCTGGAAACTTATATGAATGATAGTTAAATACCGTACAATGTGATGAAACTCATGTTTAGTTTTTGAGTGACTCATCGTCTTCTTACCGTACCCTATGCCTTGTTACCGGGGTAAAACTGGTAAAACATCATATCTATGGACCTGTTTAACTTATTCACTTCAAATTTTCACTGAATGTAAAGCTGTATGTCCTGTACATTTTACCTATGAACGAGTTGCATGAACATCGATAGCCGATATTGTGGGTACCCCCACAGTACCCCAGAACCCCACATAGGAACCCCTGAAAACACCGTGAGCAATAGTTTATTTTATTATGTTGAGATTTGTACGTAGTTTTTGGATACCTTCCCGTTTTGTACCGAAACCCCACAAGCTCATTTTCCGTGGGGTCGCAATAGTTATTAAGGCATAACTCGATAACTAGTTGAAATATCGTGTTCGGGTTTTCACTGATCGTCTCAGTTAAAGCCTCTCTCTTATTTCTGCTTGAAAACTTTGATATATATACATAAATGAGAACAGCACGTACGCCTTGGTACCTCAGAACCCCACACATGATACTTTTGAATTCACTGTGAACGATAGTTTTAAACTACTTGATTATTCCCATTGTTAGTTTTGGAGTAGTACATCGTCTTATTGCCGTACCCCATGTCTTTTATCATGGGGTCAAATGTTTGCCGCGCCATATTTTGGTAACTGTTTAACTTATCAGCTCCGAATTTTCACTTAATGTATTGGTGTGATACTGTACATTTTCTCTATAACCGAATCAGATGAACTTCGATATCCGATTTTGGGGGTACCCCACATAGGAACCTGCTGAAAACACCGTGAGCAATGGTTTATTATATTATATTGATATTTGTAAGTAGTTTTTGGATACCTTCCCTTTTTGTACCGAACCCCCACAAGTTCATTTTTCGTGGGGTCGCAATAGTTATTCAGGTATATCTCGATAACTACTTAAAATATCGTGTTCGGGTTTTCATTGAACGTCTAAGTTGAAGTCTCTCTTTGATTTATGCTCGAAAAATTTGAGCTGTACGCAGAAATTAGAACTGCGCGTACCCCTTGGTACCCTAGAACCCCACAAATTGACCCCTTGATTTTTGCAAAAATTTTCATTTGTGATACGGAATTATGGAGGATTATTACTTTTTTAAATTTTCTTCTCCTTATATAAAATACCCAAGAGCCCAAACCCTACCCAGATTTCCTATTTGTTAGGGAAAATATATGTTTTTAGTGTCAAGTTGAACGCAATCAATAGGGAATATTTAAATTTATCAATACATCCTTTCACTGTATACGAGGGTATACCATCAGATCTAGCTGTCGTTTTGGATTTTTAGATTCTTGACAGCCTATCTTATTTTCTTCAAATGTATTTGACCAACAGGCAGTATTCAGATTTGCTATCAAAATTACTGAACGGTTGAAAAGAGGATACAAATACTGGTTGGAAATACTGTACAAACGTATTAGCTATTTCTTAATTGTCACACAAATCTTACCTTGAAATTTTAATATATTGGTGGAAAGATGTTTTTATACAAATTTCAAAAGGTCTTATAGGCTATTTTTACGTCTTTCTTGACTTCCCTACCCAATCGAACAAATTCCTAATAGTAGGGTTTTGAATTTTGTATGGAGACTTTATATGATAAATTGTTTTAACATTGAGTTTAATAATAACGTCTTTAGAAAACCAGAACTGATACTTTGGGAAAGAGTTTCTTTTGCAGGGGACACATTCGACAAATATTTCATAAATAATATCTTACAGTTTACTAACTAAATCATTAACATTATTATACTCTTTTAACCATTTCCAATCAACTACCAGTATACTTTAAAGTAGGTTTAATGTACTTTATGACATGGTTCTTGTTGCGCCCTTAATTTAGTAAATATTGTAGTGTTTATCTTGTTGATAACATTTATTAAATCATAGAAAAACTGTCACTTTATCCTTGCCCCACTCTGAAAGCCACAAGATGGGCACACATGGCTGTGGTGTGTCATATTTCATTCCGCGTTCACGGAACAATATAATGGTTTGTTTTGAACATTTCTTGAATGTCGACGATGTCCATTTTGTGAAGTGTAATTCATACATCCAATAAAATGTTGATCTCTACACCTCCTGGGTTCTCATGTTCTGCCGCCCTCCTGCTGCTGAGTCATTAGCAGCTAATATTTTTTATGTCTTCATTGTTCACATTATACTTTCAAATGAGCCTACCTATAGAGTGAACTTGCGACCTCGCACTCAAGGGGTTCCTTGTGAGATTCCTTTTCCGCGTGTTAAGCCTCCAGATGTATTAATCAAACGTATTAAACTCTGCTCAATGACCATGTCATTCCAGATACCACTCCGTCGGCCTGAGCCTAAGATGCCATAAAATATATTCAAATTCACGACTCCGTAATTTATCGACTCTGTGAACTGTCGTAAATTAAGAAATTCTTCAGGATGATGGCAGACGATCATGTCATTCAGAGACTGCATTTGTTGAAGATAAATATGGTCTGATTTTGCATAATTTAAATGAGCCGCGGCATGAAAATATGCAAGCTTATTTTGGACAACGTACAAGTGAAGATGCCAATTTTCGTCCTTTCTGCTCTATGAACACCAATATTAATTTCACTTGATCCTGTACTTTCGCTCTCTTTTGTCTACCTTCTCAGATGTTTCTCCACAAACCATTGTATCAAGAGTAATTTGGTTTTGCCATTTCTACTTGGTACTAGTCTAAGTATACTCTGAATAAATTAACAATTATTTGATCATGAACGGATATAGTCCATTGAAAAAATAATCTAACCTCACTTTAACTAACACGTCTTCCCTCTCATGACGTTGTTGTTTACATGATTTTACTAGCAAAATACGTGACATTCAAAACAAAAGTAACGAGAGTGAACTTTACTTTTTGTCCGTCACCTATTCAGCCTTATGTACGTTCTATACTACTCTTCCCTTGCAAATAACTATCACACACACGTCTATAAATACCTAGCGACAGCCAGCAATCAAAGCTGTGTTACGAAAAGCCATGTATTTTGACTATTTCATGAAAGGTTGAGCTTTACTTTATGACCGCCAAAAACGTAAAATTTACAGGATAGATGAAATATTTGCAAACTGTGTAAGTGCTGATTATAATAAGTTGCGAGTCTGGAAGCGTGAAATATAGAGTGTAAAAGGCAAAAGTACGTGGGCTTAATTTGCAGCTTCAGCGTTGGGGTGAGCATGTTGAAGTGAGATACAAACGTCATATGAATCGCGTGTAATAAAAATATATATATATAACCTGACTGTAACTAACCAGTCTGTGCTGACTCGGCATTGTGTACTGATTTTTGTAGGAAAACACTGTTTCATAACACGAAGTGACGCCATTAGTAATCATCGTATCGCCTTTATATGTTTGTTAAGTCGAGTGCGTATTTAACGAAATAACGACATAATTTCGTAACTTTTCTAGATTGCTGGCATCTGCTTTTTTTTAGGTTTCTCATTAGAAACTAGACCTCGAGGTGGCCCAGAGGCTAGACCACTCACTTGCTGTGCGCATTGTCACAGGTTTAAATCCCGTCGGGGTACATTGAACGTAATCGTTCGGCCAACTTTACCAAAAAGTGTAGATTCCATCCTTAGAAGCTCCACCACCTCGTTTAGGACGATAATAGCAATTCATAAGAAGCAACTCCGTTCCCATTTAAAGCGCGAGAAAATAACTATCCAAAAAGCTTTTAAAATTCAATTCTATATATTTGAAACTGACAATAAACTTCCTCCCCATCCCAAAAAGCTCAAGCGGGATCACGTATAGCGTATCTCTGTACTATAACCATATCGATTTCACCTCAATATATAACTAGTGTACCGTTTTTTTTCTGTTTTTTTTTTAGAATATATAGTAAATACCTGAATGTTTTGTTTGTATTTAATTCTGACGTTCGCTCCATCAATACGTTATTGTTGTTCTATAAACAGGGATTAAACTAATTAAAACCAGAAAATCAGATTCACTGAGTCGAAGTCCAGTAAATCGACTTTCGACAGAATCGATAAATTGCCTGTAAAACACCACGGAATGAAGTCCCTCTACCGATAAAACATTAAACTCTTCTTCCTTGTGTGAAAAGGGTAAAACTAGAACCGTGCCAAAAGGTGCCGTAAAAGTGAGAATCAAACCATGCTGGGCTGACCTTTGCATGTGTAAAAACGCCACCGATGACTGTTGCCAACATTTTATTCACCCCGCACCAACGGGCGGGCAAATCAGCTAGTATGAAGATAAAAGCTGTGAAGAAATTGTCAGATATGGCTTCTTTTTTATTAAAACATACACGTGAAACAAGTGTAACTGCATCTGAATCCGTAAGAGATCCGGTTTATCAATTCCAAAAGTGTCGTCAGTGCTAGATTCTTTACCAAGTACAAGTGGTCATAATTGTTCAGTTATAAGTGTGCAAGGGAAAAAGATGGGAGTTAAAAAATTGACAATTTCTCTTGAATGATAAACATTTCAAAGATTGAAGTCATATGGTGTTTGGAAAGCGTACTGACCCACAGAAGTAGAAAAGCTACCGCTAAAGATGTGACTATTTTGTTAATGATTTGGGGTAGTGGAATTTCGTGCAAGATGCAATTTCAAAGAACTAAAGTTTATTATACAGTACCTTATGCAATAACGCTGCTTTTTAAAGAAAAATTGACTGACGGCTTGTATCGTTGTTCTTACTTTGTTGTTGCCTTCGATAAATTATTGAATAAAGTCTCGCAAAGTCAACTGGTGGATGGATATTCATATTTGGTGGTGGAACCTGGAGAAAGAAGTTGCTGCTAGGTATTGGAAAGTATTGGACCTCTGCGTTCTTGCGTAATTCAACAGCAGTTGATCTCCTTCAAGCTTGTGAAAAGTCACTGAAGCTTTGAAGATGAGGAATATTCTTCAGATTTCCATGAACAGCCCTAATTAGGCCAAGAAAGATACGCTTCGATATCGGACTAATTAAATGAAAGCTGAATTTCTCAGTTTCGGTGTTTCAAACCAAACCTTAAATACATACTAAGAGGCCCCATCGATCCCACGCCGGCTTCACTTTTAAAATGGCGTCTAAAGGTGGCGGCGCAAGAATTAGTTACGCTTTGACATTTGCTTCTATAACTTGAACAAATACACATGGATTTACATTTTCTAAGTGCTAAATTACGCAGAGTAGAATGGGTTATTAGCTGTCAATAATTAAATTAAGGTAGATTTTCAAAATAAATTTCAATGGAAGAGAAATATATTTTTACACTTTCATTTTCTTCTTTATTTTAAAGTCTGCGCTCTTAACTTTAAATAAAGGTTCCACGTTGATGAAGGAAGAAATTTATTGAATTCTTACGATTGATGATAATGGAATGTATTTAATGTTTTTCTTATTCTTTACTAATCTGAAATAAGTAAAATGAAAGTCAACTTCAAATAAAAGAGAGGTAAGTATTGTTGTTCACGTGTTGCGCTACCCTTGTTAGAAACTCTTGCTCTTCCACTTTTCTTCCACGTTGTCAACTTTCTCTGTTTACGTTCGGTCTGCATGTAAGAGTGGTTCGAGCATTAAATAGTAGCAGCTAAAAACAATGTTCAGTCTTTAGGGGTTTGTTTTGGTGGTAACTGAAAGTGTTTCGTTTTGTGTCGTGAGTTTACCAACAACGATAGTCCTTGTTCATAGAGAAATAAAGCCGATTGTGTGTCATTTGTGGAAATACTTTGGCAAGTTCTGGAGATGTTGTAGAAATTACTTGTGGACTTCAGTCTAATATCTGCAATATGAGCGGCATTACCTTACATGTTGCATGCCGGAAAAGCCACTACAGACGGAAAAGTATTATTAAGAGGGATAGTGCAGAACAATCAGGTAGTGATTCATTTCAAGATTAATTATTTAGTTTGACATTGCGATCTGCAATCGAATGTGATTTTAATATCTATTTAATATCAGTAAACTCCTGTATACCGACATTTTCGCAATGTTATAAAGTATACGCAGCAGCTTATGAGAAGTGCCGTAAGGAAAGGGTCCAAGTAGTTCTCTTTCGCGACGCTAGGTAGGCGTTAGTGTCGTTTCTTCTTCTTTTCGTGACAAGACTACTATTGCGGAAGTTTTCAGGGGTGAAAGGGACTGAAGTCCACTAGAAGTCCACACTCTATTAATAATCTCAGAAGAGTTACTGCACTGGAAATATCTGAATATAAAGACAAAGTTTTTCAAAATAATGTTTCAAAAATGAGCCTCAAAGATAACTCTCTCTGCAAGTACACTAAAAATCTAACTAAAAAATCGTTAATGTACGATGTATACACGGTCACAATGGTCTAGTTTACTCTGCCCAAGAAAAGGCCGATGCCATTGATGACTCACTATAAGATACTTTCCAACCTAATCATGAGCTAGCCGACGATGCTCATGATAGAAAAGTAAAGAAAAAAGTTAATGAATTTGTAAATTCGGTTCCAATAAGAGAATTTCAAAAGATTAAAATGTCAGAAATCAAGAGAATAATTAAATGGGCCAAAGGCCTAAAAGCCCCGGGTCCTGACAAAATTCAAAATATTGTCTTAAAACAACTTCCCAAAACCGCGCTTAAATATTTCAAGTACATAATGAATGTTTAAATTCAGCCATTTTCCTGCAGCGTGGAAACATGCTAAAATAATAATAATCCCTAAACCTAATAAAGACAGTAAATTTCCTCAAAATCATAGGCCCATCAGTCTTAACACAATGACTAAGATAGCTGAAAGTGTAGTATATACAAGACTGAAGGGCCACTTGTCCGAAAACAATATAATTACTGCAGAGCAGTTTGGATTTAGGCCCAAGCACTCAACTACTCACCAGTTGGTGCGATTCATTGAATTTATCACGGACAAGTTCAATAAAAAACAGATAGCAGGGTTCTCTGTTAGATGTTGAGAAAGCCTTCGACAGATACTGGTATCCCGGCATCATATATAAGATGACTGAAGCCGATATCCCCCCTTACATTATCAACTTTATACGCTCTTACCTGAAGGACCGTCTGGCACCAAAATAAAAATTCCTCCAACAGGGAAATCAAAGCAGGAGTCCCACAGGGATCCCTATTAGGACAAATCTTATTCATTCTTTATGTAAATGACATCCAGAGATGCCCTAAAACCGAATTAGCAATGTATGCAGACGACACGATAATTTACTCGTTCTCGTTCCAACCTAATCAAGTTACTAAATACAAACAAGAACATTTGAATATCCTTAGGCCTTGGCTTAAGAAATAGAAAATTAAAGTCAACGCAAGTAAATGTGAAGCGATTCAATTCACTACAAGGCACCGTAAGCCGGATAAACAACTTGTGTTAAATAGAACAAAGATAAACTGGGTCAAACAAGTTAAATACTAGGTGTCACCTTAGATCTATTACTATGTTTTGCGAAGCATACAGGAATTCAAGCAGCCAAGCCACACGGGCGTCTGTTCCAACTTGCTGCACTGTTTAAATCTCCTACGCTTAACACACAGACTAAACTTATACTATACAAAATGCTCGTTCGACCTATCATAACTTATGCAGCCCCATCCTGGGCTCATGCAGCTAATATCACATTAACAGACTTAAAACAGTGCACTATCGAGCCATGAGACTGATATTAGGAATTTATAGATTCGTTCCTGTAGCCAGGTTGCAAAAAGAAATGGAACTGCATAATATCAGAGAATACATAAAATAGCTTAACAAATCTTTTTATTCAGCTTCTCATGATAATCCAAATAAGCTAATAAGTGCACTTGGGACTTACAATCCTAAAATTCCATACAAAGACAATAGGCCTAAACGGGGCGAGTCAAAATCGTCCAAAGGGAAAATCGTCCAAGGGAAAATCATTCACAGGGAAAACCGTCCAAAGGAAAATCACAAAAAGGGAAAAGCATCTTAAGGGAAGACCGTCCAAATTATTTGCAAACGTACTTCAACGGGAAAATCGTCCAAATCTGATAAAAATTAATTTCTAATTAATTATCCATGTGAACGGAACGGGAAAGACGTCCAAAACGAAAATCATCCAAAGGAAAATCGTCCAAAGCGAAAATCGTCCAAAAATGCCAAATATAATGACAAGATCGTCTCAGTAAAAGTCCAGGAAGTGCGTCAGTATCTCTGATGACACCACCTAATACGTCATAAAGGATCAAGAGAAATGAAAATCGTCATTCTGATAATAGTATGTCGCCAACATACAGCGCATAACTAAAGATTTAACAGTCTGCGGTGTTATCAAGGCAAGACAATAACGACAACAAAAGAATGTGCGCCGGTGTTTTAAGAATCAAGAGATGATACCAGTATGTGTTTAACAAACACATGTAATACGAATAGCTCGTAAGATATAGCTGTGAGAAATTATAAATTAACCTTCTGAATCAGGATCTAGGCATGTTTCGTATGTGTGTTATTTCAATGCTATAAATACATTGGTAAACTGGGAATATAACACGGCTCCAAACACTTCTTCCAACTTTGCAATTACAGAAAATCATTGTTACTCGTGTGATTACCAAAAACACAAGTCACAACGGAGCATAAATGCACATTGTGCAAGATGTTAAAAAATACGAAAGGATATATGTGACGAACAAACAGGAAATGACATCGTGTTTGTGTGAATTATTTGCAAGGCAATGCGTGGTAGAGAGCGAATGTATGGGTCAAAAGCCATAAAATAAAATACACATGTGGCGAGTCATACATGCCTAAAGGCAATAGAATACAACGCTCAAAAAAACAGTCTTTTCAGTAACAGAGTACAAGGCGATAACTTGTACACTTTGATAATACAGAATGACGGTTAACTTTAGATATGATCAACCGTATTTCTAAAATTTACAGGAGAAATACGTTTGGAACTTTACTAGTGGTATTTATAATCTGAAGAGAAATAAGAGATTAAATCATATACAATAGAACCTCGTTTATCCGGGACGATTCTCGAAAATATATATTTTCTCTCTGTTTCATAATTCCTGTACACCGTCTAGAAGTGAACGCGTCTATTTAATATCGCCAATGAAAATCTGCAGTATTGTACTGTATCCGGTACAATAATACGACGCCAAAAGGTTCCTGACAATGGTAATTGATTAGTCATATGCAGAAAGTGATATGTTGGGTTGCCAGGTTTCTACTGCGTCAATACGGGATAGAGCATGACAGTTAACTAAAGAAATGTCGTCATCCTGATGGCTATGCAATTTTCACAACACCAAGAAAATAAAGATAGAAGAAACTCAAGGAAACACTCAGAATTGTAGGCGATTATTGAATTTTAAGCATACGCGTAAAATTATGATAAATAACAAACTACTATATATTTAAATTTGTATATATGAGATATTTTACTCTTTTAACATTAAAACTCATAATATTTTACTTCCCTTTGGCATTTCCGAGTAATGCTGCATCTCCGTTAATCAGGTCATGAGATGTCTGACAGCTATGAACAAAATTAAGTGAAACTTAAAGAGTTTTTTATGTTAACAGAATTGCTGATTTATTCCTGTCATTTTTCCATTTGTTTTAAGAATCGAAATCATTGTCTAAGCAAATGGTGTTAAACCAGGAATACTCTGAACACAAGATATCAACGTATATATTTGGAATTTGGAACAGCATTTAAAATTAAGTTTAGAGGAAACAATTATTTATTTTGAGTTCACATCATATAGTTTTTCTTATGGGGAGAAAATTCATTATAAAAACCAAGCAAATTAAAAGCTTAGCAAATGTCAGAGAGTTGCAGAACATTACTGACTTCTTCAAAACGAGAAGATTAATTAGTATCTTTCCAATGTAAAGCCCTTAGTTTCTAAAAAGTAGTAGCATCACTGTAGTCATAAAATTGTTCAATGATGTTGATGGAAGCATCTGACGCAGCCGGCTAAGGAAGTCAGATTTCACAGAATTGAGTGAAGTATAGAATGGGTAACTACATAGTTGTAATCACGGCAGAAGCGAAATATTTAAATCTCTGCATAAACTAAGAAGTTCCTATATGAAAATTTATACCACTCTTAGACTTCAGCAACAAGTGCTGGGAAACCCTATACTACCGCTATGAATGTCTGTCGACAACTTTCAACTCAGGAACAGAGTCGAATTAAGATGACTAAAGGGTCTGCAGCTCAGGGCCTTCAATCGTTCAGGTGGTGCCGCCAAAAGTAACTAAGTCACCTATGTACCAGGTGTATGCATAAGTTTTTGCCGGTTTTTGTGGTAAAGAAAACACGTAATTTTCAAGAGAAATTAATTTTGTTTTATTCAAAATATTGGCCATCGGCTTATACACATTTCGCTAATCTTTCAGGTAATTGATGCATACCATGCCAGAAAAACTGCTTGTCTTTTGCGGCAAACCATTCGTTGAGCCAGTTTCCAACGTCTTCGAAATTGCTGAAGTGCTGCTCTGCGAGCGTGTGCCCCATTGATGCGAACAGGTGATAGTCAGATGGCGTCAGGTCTGGGGAGTACGGCGGGTGCGGAAGGATGTCCCATCCAAGCGATTTCAAGGTGTCTTTCACTGCTTTTGCTGTGTGAGACGGCGAATTGTCGTGTAACACAATCACTTTGCCATGTCTTCGAGCCCATTCCGGTCGTCTTTCGATCAATGCGTGATTTGAATTAATCATTTGTTGGCGATACCGTTGTGCATTAACGGTTTCGCCGGGCTTCAAGAGTTCATAATACCGCTCTGGTCCCACCAGACACAAAGCATGGTCTTCTTGCCGAAGCGATTTGGCCTTGGTGTTGAAAGACCGGTTTCGCCAGGTGAAAGCCACGATTTTTTCCGCTTCGGGCTTTCAAAATAAATCCATTTTTCGTCACCCGTCACAGTTCGATACAAAAAGGATTTTCTTTCGTGACGTTGAAGCAGCATTTCACAAGTGACTTTGCGATTTTCTATTTGAAGTTCATTCAAATCGTGTGGGACCCATTTAGCCAGTTTATTGATCTTCCCCATTGCTCGTAAACGTTTGCTTATTGTTTCTTGTGACACGTTTAATGCTTTTGCCATTTGCTGTTGAGTTTGAGTTGGGTCATCCTCCAATAACACCTGCAATTGCTCGTTTTCGCACTTTTGTGGTCTACCAGAGCGCGCACTGTCTTTCACATTGAAATCACCACTTTCAAATTGTCGAAACCATGTCTCACATGTTCTAATCGATGGAGCGTGTTCACCATATGTTTCTACCAACACACGATGACTTTCAACAGCCTTTTTCTTTTGATTAAATAAGAAAAGCAATGCGTGCCGCAAATGTTCTTTTTCAGGCACAAACTTCGCCATGATCACTCAACGATAAAACAAAGACGCTAGTGTTTGGCGGACTCAACTTGTGTGTGTTTGTAGTTTAATGTCAGACTAACAAAATGACGTATGTGTCAAATGAATACGCTGCGTACTTTTCGCTGGTGCCATCTCTTAGCTAAACCGGAAACTACTTATGCATACACCTGGTAGATAGTTAGCACAGAGTCAGGGCCGTTCTAATGCATAGCTACAGTAGGCAGTCGCCACGCTAATATAAATATACGGGCCCCATGTTATGTAAATACTTATACAAGCATTGACTGTTCTAAATTTTTACTTTGATCATATTTTATTCAATTTGGAAAAGTACTGTACGTCAGTTCTCTATCAGTAAAGGCATGTGTTAAGTGATAACTGGAAGAAATATGATTAGGATTTCAGAATCAACTTCCTACAAGTAGACCGCTAAAATACCATGCAACGTATGACATTGGTTAATGGTTGATAGCTGTTTACACCGTGTTTTTAGTGCAGGGGTTCTCAAATTTTAGACCAAACTTGATACTTTCGTCATTGCACCAAGTAAAATTACTAAATTTTCAATGCTAATATTTTAATTTCAATGAATTACAGTACGAATGAGGCAGAACATTCGTTAGCTTGTTTGCCTTGTAATTAGGAGGTCTCTTGAACGATTCCCGGTGAAACTTTAGTAACCTTTATTTTGTATGAACCATTCTAGTAACATTTTACTTCGTTCGGCCTGTCACTTTCTAGTTAAAATCCACAATCAAAAACATCCATGCCCCATCCGGAATTCGAAGCTGGAACCTTCGAGTCACTGGCTTAGCGTCCTAACCATACAGTTATAAAATTCCACTAGAGGCAGAACTGGCGCCACCGTCTACGCGGGTTTTAATTATCGTGGCGCAAATTGAACATTGAACTGTTTCTCTGTTTGTTTGGCAGGAATGAAACAGCGAGCCGTGCGCTGCCTGGTATTATATCATTTGTATGTGCCATGCACTATCTTTTATGAAGAAAACAGTTGAGAATTCGCATTAGAGTTCACCTTAGTTAAGTTCAACACGTAAGTTACAAGAAATTCCTAATTAAATTGGTCAGTTTTATGGTATAATTTAATATAAAAAAACACTTATATAAAACGTTCTTGAGAAATATTATTTTTGTTAAAATAAAATGAATTTTATTTATGGCCTTTAGGCTTCTAAGGTTCAGGTCAGGATAGGGAAGTAAAAAGGATTCGAGAAGCTGTCGGTCAAGGCCTATGTTGAAGATGCCATCCCCTTTTTTATTTGTTAAATAAAACAATGTAATGTTGATAACTAAAGCCAAATAACTTTTTAAAAAAGTAGAGATACATTTTAAAATATTATACATCGCAAGTGACATGAATATTACATACACAAAATACTAATGGTGTAATTTATACAACCAACGGTTTACCTGCATAAATTTACAAAGAAAGTTATAAAATTGAAAATAGGGTAAGGCATCGGTCGTCTGACATACACTAGTAGTCGGCAATTTTCAAATAAATCTCATTGAAACAAGACGTATGTCATTAAAATGTGCATAAAAATTATCTCTAGTTTTCGGACAGCTTAACTTGATATTTAAGTTCTACCAGCTATCGAAAGTGACATTATATAGATAAAAAAAATATGGCTTCCCAGCTTAGCTTAGAAGATGCCGGAAAAATAATTCGAAAATGAAGAAGACTCTCTTTAAATTTAGGGTAAAGTCTTTGTCTGAAAACTATTAAAAACAATGTCGTTTTTAATATAAGATAAACACAGAACATTTGAAAAATAGAAAAACAATGTCGTTTTTTTCTAGTTTTCAAATGTTCTGTTTTGACCTTATATCATAAACAATGCGAATAGTAATCTCTGTTAAGTATATCTGACTTCTGGTATATAAGGTATATAGAGTTCGACTTTTCCTCTTGCCGACCAGGGTGACCGATAAGAAGCGCTATTATCTATTTTTGTTGCGATGTTAAATTTGTTACTATTGTTCTTAATAGTGCAATCGATTCCCAACCGGGACACAAGTGATTCGGAATTTACATTAAACTGTAGGTCCTGTTCCTAGAATGTCATCTTCGTACGATGGAAGGCAATGGGAAATCCCCATCGGTTCACCTAGCTCTGGGATCTTCAGATCAAGAGCTGCCTTCGGGCAGAACATTCATCATCATCATTGTTCTTAAGAATTTAACAAGTCTTTTCAAAAACCCATTACTTACCAAGCCGCCGTAGCTCAGTGGTAGACCGTTGGTGTAGCATTCGGGACGTCATGGGTTCAATTCCAGCTGCCGACGATCTTGACAGTTTTTTTTAGATTTTTTGCTCAGGCACACCAGGCAAATGCAGGGATGGCACTGGCCGACATCTTCCCGAACCTCCTTTTCCCTGCCCTATCCCGGCCTGAGCCTTAGGTGCCTAAAGCCATCAATAAAATTCAACAGCACATTACTGGCTTAGAACTGTTTAAATTTTAAATAGACAGATACATTTTTTTTACACGAATATAACCACTTTATTTCCAATAGGCCTAAATGAAAACGATCTATTTTCTGAATGTAAGAATACTTATTTAATTGTATATTTCTCTTTGGTATTGAGGGACAGTTTTATAACTATGGATCTAATCTAACACGATGAAATACATAACTTCGCATCAAATAATTATAATGAAAGATGTGTGTTTTCTTTTATACTTCTAGCAGACATAAACTACACGAAACTTTTATATTTTTAGCAGACATAAACCTGTTTACGCATAGCTTTTGTTTTAGCGAGAGGGTAATTTAAACAGCGAGTTAGGAACGCTTGTTGAAGTCCGCAAGAAACATAATTTGAGTGTAACAAACATAATTCTGGGATCAAACGATTGAACGAATGTGTAACACATCTAACGAAGACGAATAGCATATCAGATTCAGTTGGATATCATCAAATGTTAACTACATTCGTTCTACAAAATGGACCTACTGCTTGTAACATATTGGTAAGATCAGAAAACCAAACCTAACGTAATAAAAAATAATTATAATAGTAAATACTGTTATTTGTATACTGTGTAATAGTTAAATTTAAAAAAACAAAAAAAACGACTGACAATCTTTGTAAGCGATCAATCTTGTTGAGTATTTACGCATCACTTCACATTATAGAGACCATCAATTCAAATGTGAACTTTAAATATAACTGATGACTTCAGATCGAAACATAGCAATACCAGGTAGGGCCTATTTAAGGTTTTAACTTGTTCAAGTGTGTTGTGACATTGTCGTTACGTGATGATGTGAATAATCTTTCTTATTCATGTCTTTTGTCTTCAAAAGAAACGTACACAGTAAGACACATACATTTATTGAAGTACGATAAATTAAGTAAATTCAATTTGATGACGACTTTCGTTGAATGACGAAGGAGGTGAATTCCTAAGTATTTCATGCTGCATCTATACGTAACCAGAAACCATAGAACTGAAATTACCAAAACATGACATTTTTTTTTTTAATCTGACGTACACAATTAGTTTGTTAAATATATAAGGACGGAGGGAACGAAAATGTCCATAGTCTTGTCAGAGTTAGGGAGGTAGGCAGTGATTTTGGAGGGTCAGGGTCCCCATTTGCTGACGCCCCTAAATAGTTGCAAACTAAATAGTGTAAAATCCTTCCAACTTAGTGTCGAATTTAACCCTTTCGGTTATTCTCAAACCTTCGCTTGGGAAGTCGTTCGAAAAGCAGTTATTGAGAAGACATACTCGTCGGTGGGAGGCAGGCTTCAATTTGTGCAATTTCCAGAGACGGTGAAGAATTTCTCACACCAGTTCAATACCGTATCTTACACCTATTTATTTCCCACGTTCGGGGACGTAGTTTCGAAAACAGAACATGAGATAAGCATTTCAGAGAGGACAGTGGTGTAATGGAGGGTATACGCAGGTATACTCACATCAATTTTTAGGCATCATAATATACGCAACTAAAATTTATGAAATACATAGATATATAGGATATTAAGTGAAATGTATCGAAACACGAACGAAGCATATACCCACCTAAAAGTTTTCCATTACATATCAGAGAGGGTGGAGAATACCAGCCACCCCCACTTCAATTTGAACACTTGTGGGGTTACAATATAAACGGATTTACGAGAGATAGCTGTTCGTGATGAAAATTGACTTGATCTTGTCCAGGATACAAATTGAAGACGTCTGTTACTGCGGCGATGAACTTGTATATTTCCTAAGCGATTGAGTTAGTTCGGTTTGTAAAGTCGCTTACAGTGAATTGAAGGTGACTTTCTGTAAATCCATTATTTGGTGGCAAACAATTTTGTTAAAACCCTTATAATCCCACTACAATTGCACATCCTTAATTTTCCTGTATGTTTCATCGTACGAGAACAACGTACACCCGAAAAACAATAAAAACTCTTAAAAGCTCTAAAACCCACACACAGATTCAAGTTTATCGCAAAATCATTTTTTAGAAATTGTTTAGTGGCAATTGAAGCGCGAAAGCCGGGTTGGCTAGTTTAAATCGAGGTGAAGGTTTAAACCAGATGGTTTTAAAGGAAAGGTTTCAACCCCCAAAATAAAAATGCCACAATTAGTTTGAACTTCATGATGACGAGTCCACGGGTCTAGGACGTTTAGGTGTAGGACGTTTGGGTGCAAAGGATGATTTGGTGTAAGAGCCTTTCCGTATATGAAACTATTGATTAGAAATGCTTTTCATGTTCTAGTGTAATTTGTATATCATCATAAAGAGAGGAAATATAGTATAGTAATTATTTTTAATGGACAAAATAAGCCGCTTTAACTACTTTGTCTATAATGTATCAGAGTACCCTGAGTATTAATAATTGAAACCCTGGAAAACTTGTCACGATGGTCGGCCTCTGAGATCGATTCCAGATCCCAACGGTCGTTCGTTTCATAAAGCTATTACTAACAGAAAGCAAGGCTTCTCAACAACATTTCAGGTAAATATTTATATCTACCGCACAACAGGCAGGGAGTACGAAAGCGTTGATCTGCAGTTCTTTTATCTGAGAAATGATATCTAGGATCCAAATATTATGAGCAGAGAATTTAACATTTAATTCATAATGTGGGGTAAAGTGAAGCTTATGGTAGCGAAGAAAGGTGAAAATTACAGTAGGAATCAACATATTCAACGTGTGTGAAAGTGTTGAAACTTAAACACAAGCAAAGTTTTGAGCCAAGAACTTGTAAAATGCGAGTGAAAGGGCCTTGTAATTATTAGGTTCCTCCGCGTTGAGAGTGGGCACATAAAATATTGAACGTCATGAGCATCGCGTATAATAAAAAAAAGTTAGCTTCACTCGATCGCCATTGTGTCAGGGAATTTTGTCGCATTCATAACATGAAATTATGCCAATTGTAGTCCTCCACGTGGCGCTATGTTTGTATGTATTGGTTCAATGGTGGGCGTATTTATATAAATAATAATTATTATTATTATGAATTGCAAAGCCAAATACATAAGTAGACAATTTCATGGATTTTGTCCCTGCAAGCTCTGCTATGAAAAAACAACAACAAAACAACTTGATTCAATTTCCTTGCGTAAGTCTTTTGTTGTTATTATTATTTTCATTGTTGTTATTATTGTTTGTTACAATCACGGTATAAAATGGCGTTTGCTGTATCCGTGCTAACTTCTAATAAATAATTAAATAACATGATTTCTAAAACCCCTGGCTCCAGTTGCAATGGTCTCCACCTCTATCAGGCATGTCTTATGCCTGCTGTAGCAAAATGAAGGTTTCAAACAATATGTTCGGAGAAATAAAAATGTATATTTAATATTGCCTGACTTTACAAGGTGTTTGAAACTTCCCATGAAAATCAGTTTTTCTCTTCAGTCACTCCTACTTGTAAGCTGGATTCCACGACTTTTTAAAGTTTTTCAAGTCACTGGGAATCAGTGTTTGCCAGCTGAGCATTCAAATGCTGTAGTATGAGATTTTAATGGAATTTCAACATTTTTAATGCATTATAAAGAACGTTTCGATGCTTACTTGGTCACTATTATGAACGCCGTATAATTAAGTAAGGATTGTTTACTGTCTGGGTCTTATTTGTAACTATGATTTGGAAGGTGTATGAAATTTCCTGTTGGGAACATCACAACTGAAGACTTGAATTGCAAAATATCCCAAGTCCACATTTCCTTTCGTATTTGCATTGTTTTTCTGTTCGTCGGTATCTATGTTGAAATGGTTACCCCTCACATAATTACATCCTAATCATACCACAGAAACTCTTTTAAATAAAAAAAATATTTCAGCTGAATAGAATATCATACCAGGACCTGGACTGGTTTCTGTTCCTGATGAGAAAACACAGCGGTGAATTTGGGATGTTTTGCAATTCAGGCCTTCGATTAGAATTGGGCGTAATTTCCTTCCTTTTGTGTTCTTCTTTGTTCCAATGTAAAGGATAGATTATGAATTACGTGATGTTTAAAATTGTACCAATTTCCATACACCGTAAGGAACACCATGGTATTTATGATACTTAAGAAAAATATAAGTTTACTAACATTTTTTTTCTTCCAAGCATAAATTGTAATAGACAATCAAAGTTGTAAATTGCTAAATGAAAATTATGTACATTCGACGAAATATGTCACGGTGGCAGGAGTATTTTGCTTGGTTCCACTAAGCTAGAATGAAACGTTTATCACACCTTGAACTAAATAACCTCGTAAAGGCCATTCGTTCGTTTCATAATTAGCACGGCTTTTCCACTTGCAAAGAAAGCAGTAATACTTCGTATAACCCTGCTGGAGACCAAGTTACAATACCGACCACTTTTAAATCACCACATATATTCCATTTGTGTGGTGCATCAGGGAAGTCGATGTCTTCAAAACAAGAAAGAAAATGAAACAAAGAAGGCCATTTTAGTATTCAGCGACATGAAATTACTAAAAAAAAATATGGATCCACCAAAGATAAATTTTGGTTGTTGACCAGTGTAATTAATAAATATCTCGTTCATGACATATTTATTTGAGATCCCATTACAGTTTGGAAATATGTAGAAATATTATATCTTTCTAAATACTATTTTGCTATTTCTTATCTACTACCTTACTTAAGCAAAAGTATACTTTACATTTCGAAGCATTTAGAGTGCCTGTAACTTTTGTTAACTAGATAGGACGTTTCGGTGTAAAGATTAAAATTTTACAAAAAAGATATCCTCACACCTAAACATCCGTACACCGAAACAGCCATGCACCCAAACGACCTACACCGAAACGTCCGGCACCCCGAATCCACATATTAAACCGTCTGCGTTAATTTTATATCATTTTCGCCTTGTATTCAATGGACCCGGGTTCGATTATCGATGGGGCCACAGAATTTCTCTAAAGCGCAAACCGAGTAGTGGTTCGCATGACACTGTAAGCAGTAGGTCTTGTCCTTCATATACTTGCTGTTACATAAGGACGTTAAGTCTAAACATACGAAACGAACCCAAATTGTTTCTTTCTGCTTGCCTGAACGAATGTTGTTTCATAGATAAACCAAAGTTAAATTTGCTTAAATATATCGATAGAAGTTGGCATAATTTATCGACTGCATCCAGTGACACATACGCAGGGAGTGGGTCCTGGTGGTCCGGGCCTTCTCCGAAATTACGATATTTTTTTATATCTACTACAATTTTACGCAATATTATGGATAAAGTTTACACTCATACTGAATTTGGACCCCCGAGAAAGCTCTGGACCCTCCACTCCCCGAAATAAATTTCTGGGTACGTGCTTGACTGCATCCGTAGATTATCACAGCAACATTAGTTCAGATTGGACTTTCTAGTTTTAATTTTCTTCAATGATATCTACATAATAAATTTGTAATTTTAAAATTCCATTACTGTGGAACCTCCATTAACCATCACCGTCGGGACCGGGACTGTGACGGTTAACTGAATAGACGGATAACAGAAATTTCATTATAAACGTGTACAGTAACGAGATTTCAAACGGTTTGGAAGAGAAATGAAAATGAAACTGTGCACAAGTTGATAATACAGAAAAGTATAAATACGTATTTCATTAACAAAAAACGTTTTTCTTTTCTTAAAGAAAACATTTTATTTAAAAAAATCTTATTACATAATATATTTCTACTAAAAAATGTGCATTTTTACGATGACTCATAAAGAGAGTGACGATTAAAAGGGTGACGGTTGATCGAGGTTTTACTGTATTTTTATGTCTCTTTTGGCGTACTGCGTCCCGGGATCACGTCCAGATGGAGCACAATTTCTCTCAGCTGCAAACCGAGTATTGGTTCGAATTTCACTTTAAGCTGTAGCTGTAGGTTCCGTCCTTCATAACTCCGCTGCTGCATACGGACATTAAGGAGAAATAAAGTTATTTCTATACACATGTAATATAAAGAAAGAAAGCAAAGAATTTAATTTTAAAAAAGCTGGTTTAAACCAAATAAACCTTTAAAACAAACATGGTTTTTGCCAACCCGTATCAAAAAGGAGCTTTTTGTACAACGGCACTGTTTTACATTGTACATCACAGACGCTTGAGGACGAATTCCAGGAACATGAAAGATGAAAATGACGCATGACAGGTACGAGCTTACCATGATTATGATGAATCTACAAGCGAGATCACAGAAAGGCTAAAAATAGCTGTTAACAAAGATAAGAATACATTTATCTGCCGCCCGCTAATACAGGTTTTATGAACATTCTTCTCTCGCAGCACAAGCACAACTCTTCAATTGAACTCTACTTTGAGATGAGTGGTGAGATAAGTCAGTATTCCTTGCCACAGGCTACTACTTCAAGCATCTGATTTTCATACATAGTAATGCGTGTGTACCGAAATTGCGGAAAATTTCACTTTCTGATCTGTTGACACAGATTGCACACAGACACACATAATAATAATAATAATTCACAGCCATATTCAAACCACTAATGGATTAGCCCTTTCCCGGAGGGAGGAGTTGGTATAATACTCCCACATTGACCAGACGGGTTGGAAGACGAAAACCAAAGCTCTCACGGTGATCACCACTGTATTTTATTCACGGCAGGTCACAAATGTCCTCAGGTTGTTGGGTCAATACCGACATTTTTAAGCCCCCACCAGGAATCGAACCCGGGACCGATCGCACTGAGGTCGAGCAACTAGGTGCTACCGACTAGGCTACACAGGAGGCTCAGGGCAATGAAAATACTTTCTCGTCGAAAGAAGAGTAAAAATTACCCTCTTTAATGTGTAGTTGCACTCGTTTCAAGTATCTTTTAGAGGTAAACTAACCACAAACAAACTTGAGAGTATGCAGATGGAGGGTGACAAATGAACCTTCTTTAATAAAATGAAAACAGTGAATTAGCAAAACATGTTATGATTGATTATCTTCTTTTCTGTAAACTAGTTGCTAAAAAAAGGAATTTTGGAGGACCGATTAAAATGAGAGAGAAATAAACTGAGGTGGATTCGCATTCACCATATCTATTTCTATGTTGACTTGCATTAAAATATGGAAACAGAGTGGGAGTACTTTCCATGCAAATAGTTGTCAGGAATGACACTATTTAAAACCAGTCATTGGCATATAAGTAAATCGAATCTGTTTAATCGTAGTTCATGACGCACATAACATTTTCATCGTGCTAATTTTGAAATGAAAGGTTTCAAGTAAAATTCCGGGGAGATCAACTGTTCCCCCCCCCAAGCCAAATGACCGGTCCGTGATGATGTAGGCAAAAGAGTTTTAAAAAAATAGTTTAACGTCTAGAAAAATCACTGGGCCAATACACGAAAACAAATGGGCCCTTGTTAAGCCCTTTCAAGCCTTCCCATATACCCGAAAGAAATTTCGAAAATATCCACGTGCTGCTACAGATTTGGGTTACTTTTATTGAGTTGAATAAAGTACCCTAAACGGTACTTTAGCTGTTTAAAGAGGCTCAAGTCTCTTCGAACTACAAAGGGTCAGGACAGACAACATGGGCTTGAACCATCTCAGTGCTCACAATAAACAGAGACATTTCAGTGAGCCACGATGACATATAAGATGGAATCGAGATTAGATATGAAACTGTAAAGATGGGAAAGTTCGCAAATTGTGAACTAACTGTAGAATATTCCACTGAATAACTTGATTGATTATTATTTAATAGATTAACATGAATGTGGAATGTATGTCACTGTTTATCTGTCGATGTTTATGTGCCAAATGATAATACATTTTTATTGATTTTTTAAAAAAATTTGTACAGAAACAGTAACTGATAGCGTACGTGAGGAGTAAACAAGCAAAAGCTCACACCTCAATTTTGAGATGAAAAAACTCTTGTTCTTTTAAAGACCTTAATGAAAAGCTGTAGCGAATTGTGGAAAATCAATAGAAACCATACAAAACGCCACTTACACCCTCCCAATTATTATTTTACACCGCCCCATTGTAAATCCAGTCGGAATCCTTGTCTTTTCTTTAAAAAAGAAAAGCAAAAACAAAACACACACACAAAATACAAGACGTCAATTTCGGGCCTATGACATATTTCTGTGTGTTTCATCTAAAATACGCAAAAATGAAAAATCGATGTTTCAATACTGTGACGCTTACTAAAAATGTTTAGGCGTGCTTTTCATAGCTGGCTTAGCAATGGAGAAATAAATGATTCTCAAAAAATAAGGCGAAATTTGATTCAAGAAGTTCTCATTTTATAGAACTTTGTTCTATCGTATAATTTTATTTTTCACGTTGTATGAAATTTATTAATCTTTCATTTTTAAGAAGTAGAAACGAGATTATTATTGCTACTGTAATAGCACAGATTGGTCATAGTTACTATTTATAATTATAAAAGTTTCACTCCGGCTTCGGCCCTTTTTCCTATGGTCATATACTGTGTTCCCATTAGTTACTCCTACTTCCTTGCTATGATACCCATACTTGAATTAATGTTCCAACGATACGTAGAATGTGTACATTTCTTAGAAACGAAGATCTCCTTATACAATACTTCATTGTAAGAGAGCGAGTCCTAGGAATACCTGCTTGGAGATGATTGTTACTTACCATTTCTTGTCAATTTAATTAAATTTAATTTAATTTTTATCATAACCTTTTTAACAGCTAGCTTTGTTAACTTGGTGATTTTTTAAACAAAAATCAAAACTTCACATGCCGACTATTGAAACACAATGGCTACAAACGTACTCAAAACGTTAGGTTGTGCGTTTAATATTTGTATTTTAATACGTGAGGTTAATAATAAATTGTTTTTCAATCATTTTTTTACAAAGATATGTGTACGGCACGTGATGCTAGAAGTTATTTAAATATTTGGTAACCTTTGTTGTTTAACATTTTGTTCTGTATTTGGTTATGCTTCAGAATGAATTACAGGAATTCGGTTCTGTTCGGGAACATGTATGTTGTTACTTATATAGCTTAATTACCTACATACATACATAGCAATTCTCGGATATAGTCACTTATTTACATATCGCATTTCTTCCAAATTTGGCATTCTCTGACATACTTTTAAAATATGAACTTTGTTACTAACGTCCTTAAGGGGGCAAAATTCTCCATTATGCTTGGCTTACATTTAACTCCAAATACGCAATGTGTATAAAACTTCCTATAGATTTCATGATGGAAGTGAGTAAAATGTACCTAAAACATTGAAGACCTTCCGTTAATCCAATTCAGAAATATTTCGCAGATCTTATGTTTAACAGAACCTAGAAATGGGGGTTTAATTTTTCGAGTATATAATAAACTTGCTGATAGGTGACCATCCCTCCTCGAATTTTGGGGACAGCCCCAGAAATAGCACTCCCTCCCGCTACTGTTTTAAGCTCCGATTCCCTGAACATATAAAATAATAACGAATTTAATGATGCCTCAACAGGCAAGAAATATTTTGTCAGCAAAACTAATTAAGTTTCACGGAGAAAAGCACGTATCTCACAACTACCGGCTGAAATATGTAACTGACAATATATAACGTCCACTACAATAGTCTAGAAAACTATTGTTGTTTCTCCTTGGCAGGAATAACCTGATGGAGAGATCTCATGAACTATGCGACTCAGGTAATGTTAGTAGTAACAGCAAACTTTAACATGCCTTATGAAACTTTTAGTGAACAATTTGAAGTAGAGTTAAAAACTTTAAGAAGTGAAAAGTCGGAACACTTCAGATTCAGAAAGCCCGCACGCAGGGATGGCAATCGGCAGGGTGGGGGTGGGGGCTGGTACGGCTGAAGCCTCTCAAACATACCTTAGTCCCCTTTGTAGCCCCAGTTTTATCTTATTCTTTATTTTCTACATAAGCCAGAAACTTATTTCAGCTCCACTGACTATTTTCAATGATATTGTGGTTCCCAGTTTCGTTTACCATCGTCGCAGCTTGTAAGACCTCGAATGGACAGAAAAGAAACAGTTAGGCCCTACAAAATCAGTAGACTAAAAATGAGTTTGAAATATTAAACACATATAGAAATGGAGAGGAAAGAAACTTTAAATAGCCCGGCCAAATGTTAAATACGCATAATGCCAAAACATAAGCAAGCACAAAAATAACTTCCTGATGAAATACAAATAAGAGAATTATCTGTAGATCATATATATAAGGAACAGAAAATGGAAAACAGACAGGCGTTGGCTTTATAATTAATAAGGACCTGAAGTCAAGGATCACAGAAATTGAAGGAATTTCAGATAGAATCACACGGGTAGTAATAAAGATAAACAACAGATACAGTATGGAAATTATACAAGTGTATGCTCCAACAACCTCACATCCGGAGGAGGAAGTCGAAGACCTATACGAGGAGATACAGAAGATTTTGGATAGCAGCAAATCGCACTACAAAATTGTGATGGGAGACTTCAATGCAAAAGTAGAAGCCAAGCAGATCAGTGACACGAAAGTGGGAAACTTTGGACTTGGCAAAAGATACAAGAGAGGGGAGAAGTTTGTGGAATTCTCAGAAGCCAACAGACTGTTCATTTCCAATACATTTTTCAAGAAACCGCCCCAGAGGAAGTGGACATGGAAAGGCCCAAATGGGACCAAAAACGAAATAGACTACGTTCTATCAAAAAAACAGGCAAATTTTGCAAGACGTGTCTGTTCTGAACAGTTTCAAAAGAATCGAGTGATCATAGGATAGTTAGATGTAAGCTGAAACTAAATACTAGACTTGAGAGAAAGAAGCTTATCAGAGGAAAACCGTCAGTTTTAGATCTGGAAAATCTTGGAAAACACAGAAATACATTCGAGATAGAACTAAGCAACAGATTTAGTACCTTGGAAGAGTTAGAGGATGAAGAAGACATTGATAGCAGAAACAAAATACTGACTGAGATAATAAGAGAAACAGT